>PVKC010039042.1:0-12644 GCA_004027635.1 Crocidura indochinensis | reverse complement strand
AAAGACAGATTTGGAGGAAGATTTATTACTTGTATATTGTACATTTTGTATTTTCTATTTTGTAACTATTTTATAAGTATTTAAAACTTCAGGGGCTCGGGAGATAGCATGGAGGGAAAGCGTTTGCCTTCCATGCAAAAGGTCATCGGTTCGAGTCCCAGTGTCCCATATGGTCCCCCGTGCCTGCCAGGAGCAATTTCTGAGCATGGAGCCAGGACTAACCCCTGAGCACTGCCGGGTGTGACCCCCCCCAAAAAAGCAAAAACAAAACAAGACAAAAAAAAAAAAACTTCAGCATTTCAAATTCTCCACTAATAGAAGGCAAAATATTTCTGGGAATAAGGAAAAGGCAAAATAAAATGCCAAAAACTTTTTTTCAGTTTTTTTTTTTTTTTTTTTTTTTTTGGGCCATACCAGGCTATGCTCATGATTATTCATGGTGGGACTCAGAGGACCATATGGGGTACCAGGGATCAGACCTGGATCAGCTGTAGGCAAGGTAAACTCCCTATCTACTGTATTATTGCTCTGGCCCTCAGTTTTTCCAGGTTTTTTAGACAGAAAATTAAATCACATTTTAGTCTTTATTTTTTGATATCTTCATTTTAACACCTTGATTACAAATATGATTGTAGCTGGGTTTCAGTCATGTAATGAACACACCCCCTTCAACAGTGCAGCATTCCCATCACCAATGTCCTAAGTCTCCCTCCTCCCCACCCCACCCCCGCCTGTGCTCTAAACAGGCTTTCTACTTCTCTCATTCACATATTGTTATGATAGTTCTCAATGTAGTTATTTCTCTAACTGTACTCATCACTCTGTGGTGAGCTTCCTGTCGTGAGCTGGACCTTCCAGCTCTCCTCTCTTTAATTTCGTAAAACCCATTGATGATTGAGACTATTCTGCACCTGTCTCTCTTGCTCTGGCTTATTTCACTCAGCATAATAGGTTCCATGTACATCCATGTATAGGAAAATTTCATGACTTCATTTCTTCTGACAGCTGCATAATATTCATTGTGTATATGTACCACAGCTTCTTTAGCCATTCATCTGTTGAGGGACATCTTGGTTGTTTCCAGAATCTGGCTATTGTAAATAGTGCTGCAATGAATATAGGTGTCAGGAAGGGATTTTTGTATTGTATTTTTGTGTTCCTAGGGTATATCCCTAGGAGTGGTATAGCTGGATTGTATGGGAGCTCAATTTCCCGTTTTTGGAGGAATCTCCATATCGCTTTCCATAAAGGTTGGACTAGATGGCATTCCCACAAGCAGTGAATAAGAGTTTCTTTCCACATCCCCACCAGCACTGCTTGTTCTCATTCTTTGTGATGTGCGCCAATCACTGCGGTGTGAGATAGTACCTCATAGTTGTTTTGATTTGCATCTCCCTGTTGATTAGTGATGGGACCATTTTTTTCATGTGCCTTTTGGCCATTTGTATTTCTTCTTTGACAAAGTGTCTGTTCATTTCTTCCCATTTTTTTGATGGGATTAGATTTTTTTTTCTTGTAAATTTCCGTCAATGCCTTGTATATTTTGGTTATTAGCCCCTTATCTGATGGGTATTGGGTGAATAGTTGGGTGACTCTTGTATCCTGGGCACTATTTCCTCTGAGGTGCAGGAACTTCTCAGTGTTGTCTTAATATAAATTAAAGAGTCCTGGAATTGGTGTGGGGATGGTGAGGCCTTTCTGGGCTTGACCCGGCTCCCGCAGCCCCTACAGTCTGGTGGATCTAAAGGTTGCAGGGTGAGGGCAGAGAGATTCACAAAGCAATCAGATGAAGTTCCAGGAGTCAGCCAGCTTTATTTCCCAGTCCCTACTGCCATGCACATCTCCTCACATGGCCTTATACTAAGCCTTTTCCTAACAGCTATTTCTCTACTCCTACTGGGCTTTCTTGGCCTCTGTCTCCCTTTCAGCTGCTTTTACCAGGCTTCCTAACTGACTTCCAGTCTAACTCCCTTTGGTCATTTTACTGCTGCTGCTTCTTTCATGATACTGAATTGCTGATGCTGAATCTGATGCTGTATCTCTGATGATGATGGCTCTCTTATGCCTCTCTCTTACTCTCCTTATCACCTCTCTCCCCCCTGCAGACTCCTCTACCTGCCCATTGCAGGTGTGGGCAGTTCTGAATTCAGGTGGGATAGATGAGTTGGGGGAGGGGATAACCACATCTCAACTTAATAAATTCCCATCTGTTTATTTCTGCTTCTACTTGTTTGGAGAGTGCTGTTTTCTCCTTAAAGATGCCTTTAGTCTCAATGTCAAGAAGTGTTTTACCTATGTGTTGTTCTATATACCTTATGGTTTCAGGTCTGATATCAAGATCTTTAATCCATTTGGATTTTATCTTCATACTTGGTGTTAGCTGGAGAGGGGGGGGGTCTGAGTTTGCTTTTTTGCAAGTATCTAACCAGTTGTGCCAACACTACTTGTTAAAGAGGCTTTCCTTGCTCCATTTAGGATTTCTGGCTCCTTTATCAAAAATTAGGTGACTCACATTTTAGTCTTATAAAATTGCAGTTGTGGGGCACAGAGGGAACTGTAGCAGAGAAAGTACTTGAAAGGTAGCACAGTGTGCTGCTAGTGTAATCTGCCTTTTGTTTACATTAGTTACACCATCTAAAATTGTTCTTAAGAGCAGAGTCACTTTTTACTAGAAATTTAGTAATTAGGTATTAAAATCAAGAATGGGGTGCTCCTAAGAAGTGCTCTGGGGACCCTGGGGTCACTTCAGGCAATATTTGTCAACCAGGGTAGGTGGTTCGATGCTTGGGCCTGCGATAATAGAGAGTACCAGTGCCGTGTAATGCTGCAGTTGAACTCAAGGCATGCACCCCTGGTTGATGACACCTCCTGACCTCAGCACCAAGGATTTATTTAGGAATTATGCTTCCTTTTCACTTTCATCTAAGGCAAGGGTCTCAAACTCATAGCCCGCGGGCCGTTTCCGGCCCTCCGTACATTTTGTGGCCCTGCCCTAGAGGAATCTTTTTTTGTTTTGTTTTGTTTTAGCTGTTTGGGTCACATCCCCCAATGTTCAAGGCTTACTACTGACTTTGCATTCAAGGATCACCCTGACTTTGCCTACTGCGGCCCCCAGGTAAATTGAGTTTGAGACCCCTGATCCTAGGCTTCTAAGCTTGTGTCAATTTTTATTTAGACCCCGTAATTTATTATACTGTTTGTAATAAGCTTCAGGCACTCAGTGTTTCAACATCACATCCCTATCGGAGTGTCAGTATCCCTCCACCCATGTCTCTAGGTCTCTCCCCCTTGACTCTCAGAGTGCACCACTGTTGACCATTTGTATCTCCTTATATATCCCTTATATTCTTCATATAATAGTGAGCACTCTGTGTTTTTCCCTCTCCCTCCAGTTTACTTTGCTCAGCATGAAAGGCTCTAGTTCCAGCCACGTGACAGTAAACTGTAGGCTTCCATCTTCCATTACTGTAGCCGAGTAGACCATCGTATCTCTACCACAGCAGCTTTACCCACCCACCCTGGAAACAAGTCTCCACTCCCTGTTTCTTAAATTTTGTAAAACAAGGGTACCTGCAGATGGTTTTATGGCCAACGTGTCTTGTAGGCAAGAGAATTTGGATTCTTTCCCCATAGCTGCCCACATGTACTGAGAGCAGTGAGAGCTCTACTCTTTGGGGCTCTGGTGCTGTGACAGTGTAGCGTGTCTCCTGTGCAGATGAGGCAGCATGAATACCACAGCTAAAGCAGTGTTCATGTGTATGTGTATCTGCTTAGGTATGTGACTTCCAGCAAGTGCTGCAATTTGTGCATGAGCATTAGGAGGAAAGGGCACAACCCCTGGCTAACAGTCTGATCAACTTGTGAACATTGAGACCCTGTGTGTGAAGAAGATGGAGATGGGGCTAGAAACTGCCAGCTAATTCCACACTTTAAATTGGGAGCACTTCCAAGTATGTTTGATTCCTAATCACAAGAGCAGTTGAAATGAGGGAATGGGGAAATTTGTAAAACAAAATCATGAATTATATTTTTCTTTCTTTTTTAGGGGGTGAGCCATACCCAGCAGTACTCAGGGCTTTCTCCTGGTTCTGCATTCAGGGATTACTCCCGGCAGAGTTCAGGGGACGGTATGGAGTGGCCCCTGCCACTCAAACAAACCCTGGGTTGGCCAGGTGCACAACAAACACTCTACAAACACTATACCATCACTTCATCTTTTAAATGATCTATGTTTTTAATACAAAAGGAATGTGTGGGCATGGAGGGAAATTATTACTCTTCATAGTCCTGTCACAAGTCATTATGTTTGGATAGATACGTAAAAATTGCATTAAATTCAAACTGATTCAAATTGCTAATGTTAAACAATGAAACCTATCTCTCTCTCTCCCTCTGACTCCCTCACCTTTTCCCTCCCCCTTCCTTCCCTGTCTGTTCTGATTTGAATCATGCCTCCACACCTGCAAGCAGCCCTCAAAACATTTTTAATGTGGTTCATTTTAACAGTTTTTATTAAAACTTTACACTAAGTGCTGCCATTTCTATTCTTAGATAACTTATTTAAATATTGGTCTATAAAATCCATGTATGCCTGAATTCACGTTAGTGTTGAAGTTCCTGATAAAATAAACAGCCCAGTCAGTCCTGCAGCTGTGGCTCTGAAGGTTACAGAAGAGACACTGTAGAGCTCTACTGTCTGTGTGTCCTACTGCAGCTCTGGCCTGCTCTCTCCCTCAGGAAGTGCTCTGGGGTCATCCTTTGTTACTGAAAGCAGAACTTCCAGGCCTCTGACACTGCTGAGATGATTTCGGTCCTGTGAGAGCATGTTTTTTGGAGCAAATACTCCTGTTGATCTGAAAAGACTTGGTTGTTTCATAAGCATTGTCCAAGGTGATGGCATTGCCCAAGTGTATGAACTGAGAGGATTGTTCAAGCAGAAGAAATTCATTTTCTTCAGGCGTAAAGAGCTCGTCTCTAAACGTGGGCCCTAACAATATTGGTGTTGTCATATTTGGACACAATAAGCTGTTAAAGAAAGGGATATTGTGTAGTAGAGAGGAATGATATCCTATTGGTGTGAAACTCATGAGGTTTATAGTAGATGCCTGTGAAGTGACCCTGATGGTTCTAAGAGCTCTGGTAGAGTGGGCCTGAAAGCTCTCGGGATCATTCCTTGACTCTCAGTGCAGGAACCATGCCGACTGGCATCAAGGCTTGGATAACGTGGTGCCTATTGGTTGTGATCAGCACAGGCTGATTGTTGGTGCCCAGCTGACACAGTCTTTAACCACAAGCGGCCTGATGACAATACTGATGGAGTAAGATGCTCCTGTTTTCTTCTTGAATTCATCAGGAGAGCTCTGCCAAGGCCCTGCAGGGAAGAGACACCTTTACTTGCAGGTGCCATCTTTGGTGTCAGAGCTGCCCCACCTCTGACTCTCACTCTTTATTTTATTTTGGCTGCTGTGAGAGAATTTTTTTATACTGGATATCTGATTGTTGCTAGAACATTGTCTGTTTTTTATTAATATATTTATTTATGCACCATGGTTGCAAATATGTTTGTAGTTGGATTTCAGTCATAAAAAAATACACCCCTCACCAGTGCAAACTTTCTTCCCCTGATGACCCAACTCCCACCTCCCCCACCCCCTGCCTTTCTTTGAGACAGGCATTCTATTTCTCTCACTACCATTGTCATGATAGTTGTTAATGTAGTTATTTCTCTAACTGCTCACCCCATTTTGTGGTAAGCTTCATATTGTGAGCCGGTTCTTCCAGCCTTCATCTCTGTTATCTCTGGATATTATTAACATTCTTTTATTTTTCTTAAATCCCATAGATGAGTGAGACTATTATGTGTCTATCTCTCTCCCCCTGATTTATTTCACTCTGAACAGTAGTTTTCATGTTCATCCATGTATAGGAAAATTTTTTTTTTTTTTTTTTTGGTCTCACCCGGCAGTGCTCAGGGGTCATGTATAGGAAAATTTTATGTGAGAAAATTCTTTAGAGATAATGGCAAATTTGCTTTGGTCATTTTTGAGGATTTATCCAAACAGTGTATGGCCAAATATAGCCAAACAAACATAATAGCTTTATTTAATATGGATAAAAGTATTTTTTATTTTCTTTCTTTTTTGGTTTTTGGGCCACACCCAGCTATGCTCGGGGGTTACTCCTGGCTATCTGCTCAGAAATAACTCCTGGCAGGCACGGGGGACCATGTGGGATGCCAGGATTCGAACCAACCACATTAGGTCCTGGATCGGCTGCTTGCAAGGCAAACACCGCTGTGCTATCTCTCCAGCCCTAGATTGTTTTGTTAGTAGGTAAGCAAAGGAAGTGTTCTGTGTATGTGGGCTGGAACCACTCCCAGTAGTATACAGGCTCTATGATGCTCAGGACCTGACAGTGTTTGGAGAGCATGTGGTGCCAAGAATCAAACCCAGGGTCTCATATGTGCGAGGCCTGTGAGCTGTCTCTTTGACCCACTTCTCCTTTCTAAGGTTGAATGTATGTGCATGCTACATTTTTGCCTTCTTTAAGATCTAAGTCTTACTTGGGCCCTTGGCTCACCCATTCTGGCATATTGAGGTCTCTAGGATTGCACCCAGCAAATCTTGGAGGAGGGTAGTCCATGGCCCACAGGAGATATGGAAGTGGGTGTGGTTATTTTGGTTTGGGGGTCACACTCAGCAGTGCTCAGGGTTTATTCCTGGCTCTGCTTAGGGATCACTGCCACTGGTGCTTGGGGATCATATGTATGCATGCTAGCTAGGTCAGCTGCATGCAAGGAAAGTGCCCTACCAATTGTAATGTCTTTCTCCTGCCATAAATAAGGAAACATTGTAGAAATAAAATAGACTTGTCTGCTGCAAGAAATGGTTTTAAAAGTTTCACCAGAAAAAAAAGTAGGATGGATATATTTTAAAGTAACATTTGTGTATATTTCGTTAATGATTCTAGAAATGACATATATTTATAGATTTTGTGATGATTAATGTTGAAAGATATTCCTACTAACAAAACATTTCAGTGGTAATTATTGCATAGAAGTGCATTATCAGCCTCTCTCTAGGGTCTATTTTTCTCAGTACAATGAATCTCAGTTTTAAGATTCTGAATTTAAGATTCTTAATTAAGGAGTTAGGGAGATAGTACAGGTGTTAAGGTTCTTGCTTTATATCCCACTGACTTCAGTTTAAGATCCAGATCCCCCAAGCATAGTCATATGGTCCCCTGAGCATAGTCAGAAGTGTGAGCACAGAGCCACAGATAGTCTCAGCATTGCTGGGAGATGTCCAGTCTAGCTTAAGCCCTTGGAAAACCACAGTGAGTAAGTTATTCAAACGGTCTTGCTGATGTTTTATATGACAGTGCAACAAGCAACTACCTATCCTCTTGGTTGAGGATTGGAAAAGAGTTGGACATGACCTCTGTGCCACTTAGTGTGGCAGGGAAGCCAGGTTAGATGAAGAGCTGCTGTGAGCATTAAGAACAAGCAGTTTCATTTTGTTACCTCTTTTTGCATCTATCTTCTACAAACATTGAAGAGACATTCAGAAATAATATACTCAGACAAATGCTAATAATACTCATCAGAATATTATCTCTGGAAGTGAAAATTAGTGCAGTAAATTCTCAGTCACACCAGGAGGTACTTTGGAAACTATGGCTTTAAGCAAAATGACATAATAAACCTGGGATTTTGTTTTTAATTTTATTCATTCACTGTGGATTACAGTTATTCCTGATTGAGGTTCAGGTATACAGTGTTCCAGCACCAGTCCCTTCACCAGTGTCCACTTCCCTCCCCAGTGTCTCCAGTTTCCCTCCACTCACCAGCCTGCCTCTTTTTTTTTTTTTTTTTGGGCCACACCCAGTGACGCTCAGAGGTTACTCCTGGCTATTCGCTCAGAAGTCGCTCCTGGCTTGGGGGACCACATGGGAAACCGGGGGATCGAACCGGGGTTCATCCTAGGCTAGTGCAGGCAAGGCAGGCAACCTTACCTCCAGCGCCACTGCCCGGCCCCCACCAGCCTGCCTCTTAGGATGGACACCTTTTTGGGGGAGGAGGGCCAAACACAGTGACAGTCAGGGGTTACTCCTGGCTTGGGCGATCATATGGGACACAGGGAATCAAAACCAAGTCCATCCTGGGTCGGCCACATACAAAGCACACGCCCTACCTCTGTGCTGTCACTCCAGCCCCAGGACGGACACTTTCTAAATGTTTGGTGTTGTGGCTCACAGTGCTGTTACTTACAGGGCTATGTGCATAACACTTTACCTTTTTCAGCACCCTTTCCTTCTGGTTGACCACTTTACTCCACCACCACCACCATTGTTCTTTTTCATGCCATTTGCTCCCCACCCTGTTCTTCTCCCTCCCTGCAAAGCTTTTATTGAAAATCAGTTCTCAGGTTCTTCATTTCTATTTCCTTTGGGCAATTGTTGTTCTCATGCTGTTTATTTATATGAGAGATCTTTATTTTTTTATTGTTTTATTTTGTAGGCCACACCCTTTTATGCTCAGGGGTTACTCCAGGCTCTGCACTCAGGAATTACTCCTGATGGCTCAAGGGACCAAGGGATTGAACCTGCTTTGGCTGTATGTAAGGCAAAGCACCTTACACGCCTAACTCACTGTTCTATCTTCCTGGCCCTAAGTCAGTTCACCCCCCCCCCCAACATAGCTCAGCATGATATTCTTCAGCTCCATCCATGTAGCATTCTCCATCTATCCATGCAGCAGAAAAATGCATATTTTTTTGTGCGCAGAGCCAGAGATAGTTTCAGCAAGAAAAGACATTTTTGTCTTTTCTTAAGACTAAATTATTCCATTGTATTTATATGTACCATGATTTCTTCATCCAGTTCTCTGTCCTTGGGCACTTGGTTTGTTTCCAGATTCTGGCTATTGTTAATAGTGCTGTAAGGTACATAGGGGTATACAAGGTGCATAGATGATTTTTCTGCATTGTGTTTTGGGTCCTTACGGTATATTCAAAGAAGTGGAATTGTGGGCCAAATGGAAGCTCCATTTCTAGTTTTTTGAGGAACGTCCATGTTATTTTCCAGAAAGGCTTGACCTGTTGACAGCCTTTCTCCCCCCACTCCTACCTCTCCAAGCCCTAGTTGTTTTTTGTTCTTTATGATGTGTGCTAGCCTCTTTGATGTTAGGTCATATCTCATTATTGTTTTGATTTGCATTTCTCTGTTGATTAGTGGTTAGAGCATTTTTTCATATGCTTTTTGGGCAAACAAACCTAGGTTTTCATCTAGTGATGGCCAGAATATAATTTATTTATTTTGTATCATCTTGATAATTAGAAGATCTTATTTGAAGGCTTGCTGTTTAAAATAAATCTTTATTGTGTGACTGGGTTTTTGTTTTTGGTTTTGATTTTGGTTTTTGGGCCACACCCGGTGGTGCTCAGGGGATACTCCTGGCTGTCAGCTCAGAAATAGCTCCTGGCAGTCACGGGGGCCATATGGGACACTGAGATTCGAACCAACCACCTTTGGTCCTGGATCGGCTGCTTGCAAGGCAAACACCACTGTGCTATCTCTCCAGGCCCAATGTAAATCTGGTTTTTATGTACTGAGTAGTGTTGACAGGCTATCTGGGCCTCTCCCACTTGACCTAACTTTGTGGGCCAGATGATTCAGTGCTTTAGTCCAGTATTTCTGGGACTACCCTGGCAGTGTTCAGAGAGTCATAGTTGAGCATCAAACTTGAGCCTTTCTTACATGTCAATTTTGCAGTGGAGCCTTGGCTTATTTGTCCTTTACTTGCATTATGTTTTCCTTTGATGGATATCTTTCTGGGAATTTAAGCCCCCCCCCCCCTTTTTTAAGGCCGTTCCCACCTGCATTGACCCATAATTTATCTTCTTGGTTTATTGCTTTGCTGATCTTTTATTTGAGCACACCTGGTGATGCTTAGGGGCTACTCCTAGCACAGTGCTTCCTGGACCCTGTGATGCCAGGCATAGAATCTAGGGCTTATGGGGCCGGGCGGTGGCGCTGAAGGTAAGGTGCCTGCCTTACCGCGCCAGCCTTGGATGGACCGCGGTTCGATCCCCCGTGCCCCATATGGTCCCCCAGGCCAGCCAGGGGCTACTTCTGAGCGCATAGCCAGGAGTAACCCCTGAGCGTCACTGGGTGTGGCCCAAAAACCAAAAAAAAAAAAAAAAAAAGAATCTAGGGCTTCTGCATGCTTGGAATATGCTCTAACCCTTTGAACCATTTCCCCAGTTCATTGCTAATCTTCCATCAGTATTCAGAGTGTGCTCTGTAACAAGAACTTCTTATATTTTTTGCCAAGAAGTATCTTAATTTTTTATTATGGAGGTCTTAAATACTAACTCATGTTTAAGATGATTTCACATTGCATAAGCAGGACCTAGATTGTATATTTGCATTGGAATAGCCTCTGCTTGCAGTGTTTCTGTCACTAGTGGGGAGTGCAGAAAGAGCACTTGGATTCTGGCAGGCTCAGAGCACAATATGGGATATCAGGGATCAAACCTAGGTTGTCTGTGTGCAAGAAAAACGCCCTACCTACTATGCTATTGCTCCAGCACAGACTAGCCACTTTTTTTTGTTGTTGTTGTTTTTGGGCCACACCCAGTGACACTCGGGTTACTCCTGGCTATGCGCTCAGAAGTCGCCCCTGACCTGGGGGACCATATGGGGCACGGGGGATCAAACCGCGGTCCGTCCAAGGCTAGTGCGGTAAGGCAGGCACCTTACCTCCAGCGCCACCGCCCGGCCCCAGACTAGCCACTTTTAAGGCTACTACTGTACCCCTTTATATATATATTTTTTTTTTCATTGAAACTTTGAAATACTTTAAAACAGTATTTTAAAATACTGTTTATTTTTCTTTGATACAATTATATTTTAAGGGTCTGGTTTTAAACTAGGAAGCTAGGATTTTTCCTGTTTTAGAAAACACTGCTCCCAATGCAGTTGCAGCTGGATTACCAGGCCCATCTCTTTGCCTTGGACATGGCAGTGCTCCTAGCTCCCAGAGTGGGTGAGGAGTAGAAGAATCAGACATTGAATGTCATCCTGCTGTCAATAAACAGGGCGAGGTCTAACTGTAAATATTTAGGAGTCTTGCAAATATTCAGGATCTTTTTTAGTTGTTCTTTTTTTTTTTTCTGTTCCTCTGAGAGATCCTTTTAAGTGCCAAAAGTAACACTGTTAGGTGTGTGCTCACTTCCCATTTCTGAAATGGAGCTATATTTGTCTGCTCTAGACATTTTTTTTCTTCAAACCTTTAGGAGAAAAAAAATGCAAAGATAACATTGTTCATAGACAGGAGAGCCTGAATTCCAAGCCTGGCTCTGCAGCTTACCAGCTCTCTGACCTTGGGTAAGTGACTCAGCCATCCCTGCCTCTTATCCAAACTTCAGTAACTGATGGCCTTATGGATCATTTATCTAGCCACTGTGTACCAATATTGCCAAGAAGCTAGATAAGCAGCAAACATTAAATTCTAGTTAAAGGGCTGAGAGGTAGTACAGGGGTTAAGATTCTTGTCTTGTTCCGTGCTGCCAACCTGAGGCCACCGAGCACTGCTAGGCTGGCCAGGAGCATCTCTGATGCTGAAAGATCCTGGCAGGATCACATCCTTGAGCCCATCTGTAGATTTGCCAGCTCAGTGACCTAAGAATTGCCTGGAGAGACACATAGACACGTAGGTGCCCTGATCACCCTCTAGGAAGGCCTTCTCTCCCAAGGTTGATTTATTTGAAAATGAAAAGAATTTCTTCACATGGTTGCTAGCACTTTTTTTTTTTTTTTGGTTTTTTATTGTCATCCATGTAAGTTTATCGTGGCTTTGATTGGTGTTACTGAAGGACTATTGACATCTCTGCATATACAACTACCATACATTTCTTCCTTGTAACAATATTCATGTGAATATTTTTACCATTAAAAAAATTTAGTTGTAAAAAAAAATATCTAGTTGTTGAGTCACAGGCATTTTGTTCTGTTTTTGTTTCCTAGCAAGATAGTTTTGTTTTGGGGTCCATACCCGACTATGCCTAGGGGTTACTCCTGGCACTATGTTCATACATCACTCCTGGCATTGTTAGGGACCATATGGGATACAGGGGGATCAGCTATGTGCAAAGCAAGTGCCCTATTGGCCTACTATGGTTCTGGCCACTGAATCAAGATAGTTTTTTAATGAATGAGACTTACTTAAATCTGAGGAGGGAGAAAGAGGTGAAACATGTACAAAAGAGAACATGGGCTTGAAGAACAAGCAAGCAAACAGATATAAAAAGCTGTGTATTTGGGGCCAGAGCGATAGCACAACGGCAAGGCATTTGCTTTGCACATGGCCAATACAGGACAGATCCTGGTTTGAATCCTGTCATCCCATATGGTGTGACTTTTGAGCATAGAGCCAAAAGTAACCCCTGAGTACCACCGGGTGTGACCCAAAAACCCAAAAAAAAGTTGTGTGTTCAAGGGAAAACACAGCTTAAATAAACCTGTTGTGGGTTTGTCTGGGGGTAGCCGCACGTGCGAGAGTGTGTCCGTGTGTGTGTGTGTGTGTGTGTGTGTGTGTGTGTGTGTGTGTGTGTCCCCGTGTCTGTCTCTCATTTGAACCACAC
>PVKC010039041.1:0-12641 GCA_004027635.1 Crocidura indochinensis | reverse complement strand
CGGCCATTCCCAGTGACACTCAGGGGTCGCTCCTGGCTTGGGGGACCATATGGGACGCCAGGGGATCAAACCGAGGTCCGTCCTAGGCTAGAGCTGGCAAGGCAGGCACCTTACCACTAGCACCACCTAGCTGGCCCCGAATTTAACGAATCTTAATGTTAAGAATAAAAACCAGATTTCCACCCCTCAATCCTGGTGACTCCTCCCTTCTTCCCTTCCTCCACTGCCCAACCCGTAAAAAAGAAAAGAAAAAAAAACCAGGGACGAGAGCAATAGCACAACAGGTAGGGTGTTCGCCTTGTACAGAGCCGACCTGGGTTCGATTCGCACCATCCGTTAGTGTCCTTTGAGAGAGCAACTTCTGAACACAGAGCCAGGAGCAGTCCTTGAGGACAAATATGTGTAAATGACAGAAGCAGAGATACTTCTGACAGAGGTATTGATGCTGCTGAAAACTGGAGGGACTGCAGGCGAAGCTGCAAATTTGCAAAATGTTTTTGCAGATTATTTAGCAACATTTATGCTTATTTAAAATCTTCCAATACAGAAAAATTTACTTTCAAAAATCTATCAGATAGGGCTGGAGAGATAGTACAGCAATAGGGTACTTGCCTTGCACAGAGCTGACTCAGGTTCCATCCCTGGCATCCCATATGATCCTCTAAACTCCACTAAGTAATTCTTGAGTGTAGAGCCAGGAATAACCCCTAAGCTTTGCCTGATGTGATGCCCAAAGAACAGAGAATCTATCAGAGGGCCAAAACAATAATACAATTGGGGGGGAGGGGCCCAGAGCGGTGGCACTAGAGATAAAGCGTCTGCCTTGCAAGCACTAGCCTAGGATGGACTGCAGTTCTATCCCCCAGCGTCCCATATGGTGCCCCCTCAAGCCAGGCGCAATTTCTGAGTGCATAGAGTAACCCCTGAGCGTCAACAGGTATGGCCTCAAAACAAAAACAATCAAAAATAATACAATGGGTAGGGCACTAGCCTTGTACACAGATGACCCAGGTTCAATCCATGGCACCCCATATGGTCCATTGAGCCCCACCAGGAGTGATCCCTGAGCTCAGATCCAGGAGTAACCCTTGAGCACCAGCCAGTTATGGTCCAAAAACAAAACAAAAATAATCTATCAGATATTCAGTTATACAGCGATCTACAAATCAAAATTATTCTATCAGAAAATATCTATCTATCTATCTATCTATCTATCTATCTATCTATCTATCTATCTATCTATCTATCTATCTATGTATCTATCAGAAAAATTCCTAAATAACCTAATGTACGAAATCCTCTCAGCATCACACTCAGTTCCTGGAGCACTAGTGCTGATCAGAGCCAAGTGTGGCCCAGCCTGCCCTCCCCCAGGCACCCCTCCTAGGAAGCACACACCAGGGCTGCTGATTTCTATGATAACTGTTCTGAATAGGCATGTTCTTCATAATCATCTTATTTTTTATATTATTTTCTGGTTTTGGGGCCACACCTGGCAGTGCTCAGGGGCTACTCCTGGTTCTGCACTTGAGAATCACTACTGATGGGCTCAGGGGACCACAGAGGATGCTGGGGATTGAATCCAGGTCAGTTCTGGGTGGGCCAAGTGCAAGGCAAGCGCACTACCTGCCGTGCTATTGCTCAGGCCTTGTATAATTTTAAAAGAAAAATCAAGAGAGCTGGGGATGTGACTAAGTGGTAAAACTTGCATCTGAGGAGACGTGGGTTCCATCCCTGGCACAAAAAATAAATAAAACCAATAAAGACTTCTTCCCCTGAGTGCATTTTAAAAAGCTCATCTGGAGGACAGAACAATGGCGTATGCGGTAAGGTGTTTGCCTTGCTCACGCGAACCTAAGACAGACCACTGTTCAATCCCCCAGTGTCCCATTTCCCCAAGCCAGAAGCAATTTCTGAGCACATAAGCCAGGAGTAACTGTTGAACGTCATCGGGTGTGGCCCAAAACTTAGGGAAAAAAAAAAAAAAAAGCTCATCTGGCTCTGCTGTTTGTTAGAGAATGGCTTTAAATGAAGGGTGAAACTCAATCGGTCGGTGCCTTCACTCCATTCAAATAACTTTCCGAATACCAGGCCTCTGGGACACATGGGATGTGCAAAGACATACCATTCCCCAGACAGCACTGTGCAAAGGAAAGGCTCCAGGATGGAAGAAGAGAGGCACGCGTGGTCCTGACTGTAGGAAAATATTCCAGGGTCACAGTCCACACAGGAGATTTCATAAAGAGCCACATCCATTGGCTATACCAGCAATTATCCATGTTTTAAAAACAGTCAAGGCAGAGCAATAGTATGTATAGCACAGTGTGAAGGGAATCTGTCTTGCAAATGGGCCACCTAGGTTTGATCCTCAGCATTCCCTATGGTTCCCATGCCCACCAGGAGTGATCTTTGAGTACAAAGCCATGAGTAACACCTGAGCATCTCCAGGTGTGGCCCCCAAACCATTAATCAATCAATCAATCAATGCAATCTGTAAAACAAGTTACAATAGGCACTTGCTTTGCACACAAGTCAACCCGGATTCAATTGCCAGCACACCTCAATGGTCCCCAGAACCTCCGGGCATGGTCCCTGAGCACAGAGCCAGGAATAAACTGTGAGCACAGTCAAGTGTGGCCCAAAACCTAAAAATGTTCTATTCTATGGAACCTCTGGTAATGTGGATGTGGAACGAACATTTGATGGCTGAAATTGCCCATTTATTTACATGTGAGAAAGGCATTATATTTAGAAAAACAGGCCTGTCTTTAGTCTTTCCCCATCGCCGAGTTTGGAGTCACATGCAATTGGTGCTAGTGCGGTATACCTAGCTCCAAGCTTGGAGGTTGCTCCCAGAGTTGCCAGGGACAGACCGTGATGCCAAGGCTCAAACACAAGCCTCCCAACTACCAAACATGTACTCCAGCCTTTTGCCCTCAATTCCTCACCCCAAATCCACCTTTCAGGGAATCATGTTATCAACACCTCATAGACAACGACCAAGCACCAAACTATTTTCATCAACTACCAGACAACCTTTTCGCCTTTTCCACTATTCTCTCTCCAGAATAATCAATTTCTCAGAGATCTGGTATCACCTACCACCCTTCCATAAGTGAACAATACTGCCCTTTGGGCACTGGTATAAAGGGAGGGAGGGGCGGTAAAAGCCTGGGGGTACAGTTGGGGGGGGGGCTTTTCTGGCTGGCTACAGAAAGGGAATTTCCAGAGAGGTAGTAAGTATTTTTGTTTTATTTTTCTCCTCTTCTGAATAGGGGCAGTAGGACAAATAAATAAATTCAGGAACACTGAGGCAAATGGAACTTGAACTTGTGTTTTAAATCTTTTTTCTTTTGTATCTAAGGTGGCAAATATGTTCAGATAAAATTTAAAACATTTTTTTTTTGGTTTGTTTTTTGGGCCACACCCAGTGACGCTCAGGGGTTACTCCTGGCTACGCGCTCAGAAGTCGCTACTGGCAGGCACGGGGAATCACATGTGAACCGGGGGATGGAACCGTGGTCCGTCCTATGCAAGGCAGCAGGCACCTTACCTCCTGCGCCACCTCCTGGTTCCCAAAATTTAAAACATTTTAAAAGAAACTTCCTTAAGTTGCCCCAAAACTTCTTTTGGAGGGAGGGGTGCTTGGTCCACACAGTCCTGAGGGCTTATTTCTGGCTCTGTGCTCAGAGATTACTCCTGGGTGCTCAAGACATCCTATGTGGGGCCAGGAGTGAACTAGGGCCAGAGTACGCAAAGCAAGCCTTACCCCTGTACTACCTCTCAATAAGGCCTTCAATAATGTGTGAAATTACTCAGCAGTCTTTTGAACAGAAAGTTGAGAAGGCTTGCCTACGTGTACTTAGACATGAATTAAACTGTTCTTTGTAATTGGAGTGGATTTCTGAGTGAGTTAGAAAGAAAACACATGGGGCCTGGGAGATAGCATGGAGGTAAGGCGTTTGCCTTTCATGCAAAAGGTCATCGGTTCAAATCCCGGTGCCCCATATGGTCCACCGTGCCTGCCAGGAGCAATTTCTGAGCATGGAGTCAGGAGTAACCCCTGAGCACTGCCGGGTGTGACTCAAAAACCACAAAAAAAAAAAAAAAAAATGTTTAGAAAGAAAACACATGAATCTATGCAGAAACCTCGTGCCAGAGAAAACCTGCCTCGGCTCTGTCCCCCTAAAGCACATGCACAACCAGAACCTTTCAACTGTCGGGGACAACCAGAACTGAAGGCCACATCTGCAGCTGTTGCTGTTTCTAAAGGGAGACTTGTCATTTTAATGTTAACAATGCCTTGGCTCCTGCTTCCAAGTTTTGGTTTAAAAAAAAAAATCCTCTCCCGGGGCCAAAGAGAGTATGGAGGTAAGGCGCTTGCCTTTCATGCAGAAGGTCATTGGTTCGAATCCCGGAGTCCCATTTGGTCCCCCGAGCATGCCAGGAGCGATTTCTGAGCGTGAAGCCAGGAGAAACCCCTGAGTGCTGCCGAGTGTGACCCAAAAACAAACAAACAAAAAATCCTCTCCTGGGGTCAGAGAGATAGCTTGGAGGGCGTTTGCCTTGCATGCAGAAGGACGGTGGTTCGTCCCATATGGTTCTCCGAGCCTGCCAGGAGTGAGTTCAGAGTGTAGAGCCAAGAGTAACCCCCGAGGGCTGCTGGGTGTGACCCAAAAACCAAAAATCAAACCCCCTCCCAAAAAAATCCTCTCCTGGGACCAGAGAGGATAGCACAGTGGTAGGGCATTTGCCTTGCATGCAGCTGAACCAGGACGGACGGTGGTCCAAATTCCGGCATCACGTGGTTCCCCAAACCTGCAGGAGTGATTTCTAAGCGCAGAGCCAGGAGCACCATCAGGTGTAAACCCCCCCTCCCTCTCCTGGGGCCAAAGCAATAGTACAGCAGGTAGGCTGTTTGCCTAACGTACGGTCGAACCGAACTATAGCATCTCATATGGTCCCTCAAGCCTGGTAGGAGTGATTTCTGAGCACAAAGCCAGGAGTACCACTGGATGTAGCCCAGAAACAAAACAAACAAAAATCTTCTTCTTTGAGCAAGAGCAATAGCACAGCTGGTAGGATGTTTACTTTACATATGGCTAACCAGGGTATAGCCAATCCAGGTTGGACATGGGCATGACTGAGCACCACCAGGAATGATCTTTGAGTGCTGAGCCAGGGTTAATACCTGAGCACCATTAGATGTGCCCCTCCCCATCAAAAATAAACAAACAAATCAATCCTCTCCTTAACAAAAAGTATAATTATAAAAAAAATCCTCTCCTTTCACGCAGGATTTTGAAGCTCTCATCCAATAATTAGCTTAACCTTGTAGAATACTCTCTTTTCTACTTTCTCTTTTAGTTTATTTAAGAGAAATCAAACTCAAGGAACAATTCAGACTTCTCTGTTCTGGAATTTGCAATGGCAAATGTCCACGTGAGAGAGAGCACAGGGTGAGCCCGCCCTCTCCTGTCCTAGTCAGTTACGTACTACCTACCGTGGCACTCACCCTCTCTTTGCCAAGTCCAGCTCCCACATTATACACCAGCTCCCACCACAGTTGGGCCCTTGCTCTGGAGGTGCCTAAGCTATTAGGCCCACTATCATGGTGACTGTCCTGAGTTTTCTCAGAGACCCAAGGGTCCAGCACTGTCCCAACTAGCTCCGACCAGGTACACAAGTGGAGACTGATGAGACACTCCCTTAGCTGGGCTGGTGCACCCAAGCTAAAGCAACCAGGGTCAGATTCTCCAGAGGACTGGAAAAGAGGAATAGCGGCAGGGGCTGCTCTCCACCATCACATGGTCTTTTCTGAGGCTGCAAATGGGCACCGAGGCTAAAGGCATTCACTCTGGTCCCCGTACACTGGCCACTTCTCCATGGTTTCTGGGAATTCCTATTTTTTCAAGTCCTCCTTATTGCAGGAGGACTCCAGATTCCAAATCTGTGTCTTCCAAGAAAACAAGGAGGAAGAAAAGACTCCTCTCTGTCCCCAATTAACACAAAGCACTCACAGACCCAATGCGGACTTACCTTAGTCATGCCTCCCGCTTGCGCCGTGTTCAGTCCATGACCAGCTATCTGCGGCGACACCTGCGTCAGCGTTTCAGCCAGGACACTGCCCGTGGCCCCTTGCATGGCTGGGGCCGGATATGGCATGCTGGCCCCCCGCCCTCTGCCAGCAGCTCCAAGGGATCCGTTCATGACTTGCGCCTGCCCTTGCGGGGCCTGGTTCATCAAACTATGGCCGGAATTACTGTTGAGGAGGCCAGGGTGGGTCTGGTTAAAGTTAGCGTTCATGCAGATGCCAGGGCCGGTCTGTGACGTGGCGGGGCTGCTGGTCACCAGCCCCACCTGCTTTTGTGCTTGCGGATTCAGTGCTTGGGAAGCAGGGGGCGTAGGCCCAGACGTGCTGGCTGCCTGTTTGGGCAGGCTGGGGGCTGAAGCATCTCCCTGGTTCAGAGGGCTCTTGCCCATGGCCCCCAGGCCTGCCATGTTCGCACTGTTTGGTTGTCCTGGTGCCTGGCCGCCCAGGCCTTGCTGCACAGGGCTACTGGCGCTCACATTTCCTATTCCGGGGTTGATACTTGAGCTACTGCCTCCACGCAGAAGCTCTGACAGTTGTTTATGTTTGGAAGCAGCATCTGGAACAAGGTTTGCACTGTTTATAAGGCTTAATTCTCCTCCATTGGGGATCAGCTCATCGGGAAGATCATTTTCCAAGTCAAACAATGATCCAAAATCTAGGAATGAAACAGAAAAGGAAATGAGAAACTAAGCACCCATAATAGCGCTCTAAACCACTAACATGTTAAGGCAATGTTAACCTAAAGGGACACGAAGCATGGTACGTGGGCCCTGGAAGTGAGGACCCAGGTTAGAATAACTCCAAAGTACACTTGGCAAAATAAGAGTAATTTTCAAGGCCTAAAGAAAGGAAATTTAAACAGAGAATAGACAAAAATTAGTCTTCTAGACTTATCCTTTACTCTAAAACAATACTTTAAAATTGCAGCTATCGCCGGGCGGTGGAGCCTTGCCTGTGCTAGCCTAGGACGGACCATGGTTCGATCCCCCGGTTTCCCATATGGTCCCCCAAGCCAGGAGCGACTTCTGAGCGCATAGCCAGGAGTAAACCCCTGAGCGTCACTGGGTGTGGCCCAAAAACAAACAAACAAAAAAACAAAAAACAAAAAACAAAAATTGCAGCTATCCTTGACCCCCAAGTATAGTGAAGAGAAGGAAAGAAACTGAGTGCAGGAGAAGAAACACAAATATGAAAGGATGGGGACACGGGCCAAATGGTATCAGGCCCATTGGTGGAGATATAAAACAAAAATGAACTAAATATCCAAGCCAAAGTCAACAACAACGCAATCAAAAGACCCAAACTCTAACAATCTAACTAAACTGTAAATGGACCTGTTATACTGGCAGGCCGGGGCACAAAGGGTGTTGGTTGGGATATACTCTGGGAACATGCTGGAGGGAGGTTGACACTGGTGGTGAGATTGGTCCTAATTCATTGTATGTCTGGAACCCAACTGTGAGGAACGTTGTAAATCACAATGGTTTCTGTAAAGTAAAATTTAAAAAAAAAATGCAGATATACAAACGATAGGGAGTTATGTGCTATGTGCAGGAGCCCAGGTTTAAGCCTGGTATTGCTCATGAGCAATGTCTCAGCAATTACGGGAGTACCTGAGTACTGCTAGGTATGGACCCCAAACACATAAAAATTACAGAATTATGACATGAAAATGCTTTAAGAATGTCATATGTTTAGGGGCTGGAGTGATAGAATAGTAGATAGGGGACTTGCCTTGAAAACGGCTAACCCAAGTTTGATCCCCAGCATCCCATATAGTCAGTCCCCCAAGACTACCAAGAATGATTCCTGAGTGCAGAGCCAGCAGCGACCCCTGAGTATCATCATGTATGGTCCCAAAACAAAACAAACGTTATGGGAGCCGGGAGGTGGCGCGGTGGCGCAGGAGGTAAGGTGCCTGCTGCCTTGCCTAGGACGGACCACGGTTCGATCCCCCGGTTCCCATATGGTCCCCCGTGCCTGTCAGGAGCGACTTCTGAGCACATAGCCAGGAGTAACCCCTGAGCGTCACTGGGTGTGGCCCAAAAACCAAAAAAAAAAAAAAAAAGAAACAAAACAAACGTTATGTTTACAGGGCCCAGAGTGATAGTATAGCAGGTAGGTGCTTGCCTTGCACGTGGCAGACCTGGGTTTGATCTCTGGCATCCCATATGGTCTCTTGAGCCCTGCCAGAAGTTATCCCTACATGCAAAGCCAGGAGTAATCCCTGAGCACTGCCAGAAATCCCCCCCCAATGTTGTATTATAAAAAATTAATTAGGCATCAGGTTAGATTAAATTAGAAAAGTAATTTAGGGATACAAAAGTAAAGCCTGGTCTTAAGTGATTACATATTTACAAAGTAAATTATTAAAAACAACATGAAACTCGTCCTAACTGAAACAGTACTTCCCAAGGCTGTAGAAAATGATATACAGATACTAAAAAGAGCTAAAAGAAAACAGGGGTTTGAAAATTTTTATTATCTCATGAAAAGAATCAAAGATGATCCTGAGGAGAAATATGCAAACTTACGAGCAGAAGTGAAACATCACTTGAGCAGAAAACTGACATGAAGGTAAGACGGGAAAATAAATAATCATTTTCTCTGGTAAACAAATATGAAAATCAAGCAATTTTTTTTCAAGTCCCATTCAAAGGAAAGGAGCTCTAGTAGGTGGTCCATTTCCTCACTGAGCATCCTGTAACCACATCATCCTGCCTAGTACACACACGCAAACAACATAAAGCACAAATCCATTCACTCAGTGTTCACTGTAAGGACAAAATGCGAACAGGGTCTGGGAGATAAGTTCTTCCCAACTAGAGCACGGGTTTTATGTGAAGGTGGCCAAAATTCAATCCCAGACGACAAGTTCCCTCAACAGCACCTGGAGTAGTCCCTGAGTACCAGGTAACATGCTGTGCCGGAGTAGTACTTGGGAGTACCAGTTTGCCACCTCCCCCTACCAAAGAATGAGAAAAAAATGCAAAAGACCAAAACTAAGAGCAAAGTGCAAACTGTTTAAAGGCATAGTGCCCAGGCACAATAAGTTGTAGTTGGAACCTTGGTCCCCAGGCAAGCTGGGAGAGAACCAGGACCAGCACAGCTGCTCAAGCCCCCAAAAGAGAAGAAAAAGAAAAGTCTAAATAATACCTGAGGTAGGGGGCCGGGCGGTGGCGCTGGAGGTAAGGTGCCTGCCTTGCCTGCGCTAGCCTAGGACGAACCACGGTTCGATCCTCCGGTTTCCCATATGGTCCCCCAAGTCAGGAGCAACTTCTGAGCGCATAGCTAGGAGTAACCCCTGAGCATCACTGGGTGTGGCCCAAAAACAAACAAAAAAAACAACCGGGGGCCGGGCGGTGGCGCTAAAGGTAAGGTGCCTGCCTTGCCTTGTGCTAACCTAGGTCGGACCTCGGTTCGATTCCCCGGTTCCCCATATGGTCCCCCGTGCCTGCCAGGAGCGACTTCTGAGCGAATAGCCAGGAGTAACCCCTGAGCGTCACTGGGTGTGACCCCCCAAAAAAAAAAAAACAAAAAAAACAAAAAAAACAACCAATACCTGAGGCCACTGAGTCCCACGATCAGACTCATGCCTAACCACGGTGTCTGGTTCTAGGGACAAGCAGCTACCAGCCTGGGAGGTCACTGGCTCTGTTCACTAGCCAGTGACCGCGGAAACTGACCACTTTCTCAGACAGTCTCCTCTTGAAACCAAGGAGGGGAAAGCTGCCATACACACCTCAGGACTATTGTGAGGACTAAAATGAATCAATATGGGGCCTGAGAGCTGCTTCTGGGTACCACAAACAGTCCTGAGCACTGCCGATGAGGCCCCAATACTACAACATAAATAAGACGTATTATTATGACATGACACTTAGAACAGTGCCCATGCTAAGTGCTCAGTATTAGCTATTACTGTTATTCAATAGAAGGCTTACAAAAATGCTGTGTAATATGCATAGGTTCTGACCTATAAAATGATGAAGTCTATAAAAGAGGGTCAGAGAGATAGCATGGAGGTAAGGCGTTTGCCTTGCATGCAGAAGGTTGGTGGTGGTTCGAATCCCGGCATCCCATATGGTCCCCCGAGCCTGCCAGGAGCGATTTCTGAGCATAGAGACAGGAGGAATCCCTGAGGAATCTCGGGTGTACCCAAAAAACAAACAAAATTAAAGTAAAGTAGTTCCTCCAGCCAGAGCGATAGCACAGACAGAGGTAGGTAGGGTGTTTGATTTGCATGCAGGCAACCCTGGACGAACCTGGGTTTGATTCCCAGCATCCCATAAAGTCCCCAAGCCTGCCAGGAGCGATTTCTGAGTGAAAAGCCAGGAATAACCCCTGATTAGCCCCTCCAGATATTTGCTCTACCCAGGCAGTAAGTTCAGCTGGAGGCCACAGGGTATGGTTTGGGGACCTTCAACCCCTCTCTAAGAAGGCTACACTGTGAGAGAAAACTCAATCAGAACCAATGCAACTACACCCCAGCACTAGGACTACAAAAATGTCCCTAGAGAGAGGGCCAGGCTAAGGCCATAGCCATAACTGAGGGCTATTCCTGCGTATGCAGTGGGAATCATAGGATCTAAATTCCTGACTTAGCCATCAGAGTAAAACACCCCTCAGGCCCTTACTAAGGTTTTTTGTTTGTTTTGTTTGTTTTTTATTTTGGGTCACACCCAAGGGCACTCAGAGGTTACTCCTGGCTCTGGGCTCAGAAACTGCCCCTGGCAGGCTCAGGGGACCATATGGGAAAATGGAACCACCATCCATCTTGGGTTGGCTGCATGCAAGGCAAAGGTCCTATTGCTGTGCTATCTCTAAACCCCCTTATGAGGTTTTAAGGCCCCTGCGAAACTGATTAGTTCCCCTTGACAAACAGCTGCCTTGGACCATCACTGATCTAGGCCCATCCCTTCCTACACCTTACCCAAAAAGTAGGATATGACTTACAAATGTTTTCTTTCTCCTCCCCTCCCATCCCCCATACAGAGATCTAGCAGAACCTTGGAAGTTGCAGACCAGTCTAAGCCTTTCCTACAGGTACTTAAGTGTCTCCAATTATGACACATTTACTAGACTTAGGAAACATTGACCATCGCTTATATCCTGATCTCCTTACCCAAAAAATGCCCGCTGTCCTGGGAATTCTCTATGGCACCCACTCTCCTAGATTCAGATTGGGATTCCAGTGCACTTCTTTACAAAGGTCCCTCAAACTTGCACAACCCTTACAGAGTTGAAGAGGGGCCAGAGTGATACAGTACAGCAGAGAGTGTGCTTGTCTTGCATACAGCCAACCTGGTTCAGTCCCTGGCACTTCTTTGGTAACCCTGGAGCCCCACCAGGAGTGATTCCGGAGCACAGAGTCAGAAATAGGCCCTCTGAGCAACACCAGATGTGGGGAAAAAAAAAAAAAAAAACCCAAGAGTTTTGAAGACCACAAACCAACCATTCAGGAGATGTTGAACTGAGTTCAAAGCCCATAACCCTGAAGATTCCTGCCCCTGGAAGCAATCCTGGACACAGAAGATGCTTGGAGAGCCTGCTGAAAGGACAACCAGCCCCTGCAGCTGTTTTACTCAACTCTTCCATGGACTCCCTGCTAATGCAGTGTCCTCAATCTGAAGACTTGGGGATACCTACAGACACAAAAGCACATACAACCACTGAAAAACCCCTCGCTGATGCAACCGGTATTCTGCTGCCTTTCAGACATGTGTCCTTTGTCCCCATTTCTTGTAAAGAAGCCTTACACTGAGACGGGGTTCCCTTCCTATATCAACCCAGGGAGGGAATGAAGGGCCCAAAGGCCCAGGTAAAGACAAGGATGTGCCTACCCACTCCATCCCACTCCTTTCCCAGGAGGAAAGACCCAGCAGGAGGGGCAGGGCTTGGAGAAGACTCAGCAGGAGCTGAAGAAGAGCCCCAAGTGAGCATGGAGTTCCAATCCAGCCTTGCCCTGGAGTAGACTATGCAGCCTCTGCAGCATCAGACAGAGACTACAGTCTAGAGCAGCATTTCTCAGCCTCCAGAAGGCCCCAGGATATGCTCAGATAAAAAAAAATTTCATCCAGGGGAGCCACTGCAGGAGACTAGCTGGTCAACAGGCAGGAAGGAAATGAGAAGGAAAGCAGCACTCGGCTTCGTGCTTGGAGAAACACTCACTCCAGGTGTTGAGGGACCAGCTCAGGTGGGTGAACCACATTTTGTACACCTTGGTCATTTTTATCCTTATCCTGTTTCAGTCCCAACACATCTCACAGCTGTCCGGGTGCTAGAACATGGATGGATTTACTGTCCCCATGCACACAAACCATACACAAGGTATGTGTGTGAGGTGTTGCTCGGAGTTCATGAAAGGCACAGAGGTGCCCACCCCCTTCTCTCACTTCCCCAAGGACAGGCAGGATATTGCAACAAAGCAGCAACACTTTCTCCACACCAATGTCCCAACACTCAGAGTTGGGCAACACCAATCTCAACCATCGGAAGTCCCGAAGCCTGAGTCCCCCCCCACCCCCCCAGTCCTCACAGGTCCCTT
>PVKC010039040.1:0-12591 GCA_004027635.1 Crocidura indochinensis | reverse complement strand
ATAGTGACATTGAATCAGGGACATTCCCACCACCAGTGTTGTCCTCCCTCCAACTCTGTTCCCAGCATTCGGCCCATACCCTCCTCCCTTGACTGCTGGGCTGCTAGTACAAGTGGTCCGGAACTCTGTATCTAGCTTGTTATAGATTGGGTTTTGATTCTGTTGCCACTAGCTTTGGATTTGGTGTTTAAATATGATCGTTATATATATAATATATATTCATTATATATAATCATTATATATATAATGTATTATATATAATATATATATTGGTCTTTTAGGGTCACACCCGGCAGTGCTCAGGGGTTACTCCTGGCTCCATGCTCAGAAAGTGCTCCTGGCAGGCACGGGGACCATATGGGGCACCGGGATATGAACTGATGACCTTTTGCATGAAAGGCAAACGCCTTACCTCCATGCTATCTCCACGGCCCCTAAGTATAATCATTTTTTTATTTCTTTTTTTTATTTTTATTTATTTATTTATTTTGTTTCTTTTTTGTTTTTTGTTTTTTGGGTCTCACCCGGCAGCGCTCAGGGGTTACTCCTGGCTCCATGCTCAGAAATTGCTCCTGGCAGGCACGGGGGACCATATGGGGCACCGGGATTCGAACCGATGACCTTTTGCAAAACCCTTACCTCCATGCTATCTCTCGGGCCCCCATTTTTTTTTTATTTCTACTCATTGTTCATAAATCTGTTTGATCTTGGTACCCTCCATTATTTCCCCCTCAATTTGTGAGGCAGAACAAGATGGTTCAAGTTATGTGGTTCTGTTTGGAGGGGAAGAAAAGAGAAAGAGAATAAAAGGGGGCGGGGGTTAAAAATCAAATAAGAGGGAGCCGGGAGGTGGCGCAGGAGGTAAGGTGCCTGCTGCCTTGCCTGCGCTAGCCTAGGACAGACCACGGTTAGACCCCCCGGTTCCCATATGGTCCCCCATGCCTGCTAGGAGCGACTTCTGAGCGCATAGCCAGGAGTAACCCCTGAGCGTCGTCACTGGGTGTGGCCCAAAAACCAAAAAAAAAAAAAATCAAATAAGAAAGAAATGGAGGAGTCCTCCTAGAAGCTATAAATATCCATTTAAGAAAAAAGGGAAAAAGGAAGATGAACATAAAAACTATACAAAAAACAAACAAAAGAACCTGAGAAGCACCACAGCAATAAAGACAGCAACCAAACAATAACCCAGTCTGAAATAAAAACAAAACAAAGCACACACAAATAGAAAAAAACAACAATAACAACAACAATAACAAAAAATTAATTTGTGCTTTTTATTTTTTGCATAGGCACAGTAAATATTGGGGACATTAGAAAGGGAATTCGCTTGGCCTATAAGTGATAAAGGGTTTCTCTGTCCTTGAAGCATACTGTCATGGGAATAACTATAGGCTCGTAGACACTCTTTTTCTCTTCTTTAGGTCCTTTCGTGCTGTATGGAAACTTTCTGCTCAGTCATGGATGATTAAATCAGGCCTCAGTGACTAGAGATTTCGGTATTTGCACAGGTTATAGGATGGCGACTAGAGTGAAGACTTTCTTTACATTTCTAGAAGTTCTGTTCCAACACTGTACTTTTAATCAGTCTTGTTTTTTGCACTGATCCTGGTGTGAAGCCTAGGATAGAGACTTTCATTATGTTTCTAGAAGTCTGTTCAGTTGCAGTTGTCTCAGCCAGACCTCTTGGAATTAGAGATCTTGGTTGTTGTACAGGTCGCAGGCCAAAGCCTAGACTAGGGTCTTTTTTATTGGTCCCAGGATAAATTCTGCTCAGTCATGGTTTGCCACAGTCGGTCTTCTGTAGTTAGTGATCTTGGCTTTTGCACAGATCAAAGGATGACATGTCTTCTGATTTCATCTTATTGTTAGGTAGTGAGATAAGACAACATGCTCTTAGAACTAGTTGTTGACATTTCATCATTGTCAGGATATCATATCGAAACTGGTTCATATTGGAGTCCGAGCAGTATTAAGAATGTCCTAGAGGGAGTTTGTCAAGAGTTTGTCAAGAGTCCTGGAGCTGTTACAGAGAACTGTGACAGATCTATGTCTAAGATCTAGGGTTCGATGTTGATGGTCACTGTCTAATCACATGGAGGCTAAGTCAGGACCACATGACAATGTTCAAGTTGGGAGACTGCCCTGTATTGTAAAATGTATGAGTTCTTATCCCTAGTAGATAAGAGCTTATTTCCATATGTAAAATTTCCCCCTTTTTAGTATGTCTTTGCAAAAAGAAATGGTGCTAGATTATATTGCTGGTGCATTTGGGAGTGAGAGTGTCAGTATCAATCATCTCTGTGCCTTGGTTTTAACCTGAGTTTTTATTCCAGGCAAGACTTTTTATGTAGGTTTTTGTACCTAGCAGAACCAAAACAGGTGAAGTTAAGGAAAAGAAGAAAACAAAAACAAGATAAAATAAATATGTACACACTCATGTATATAAAGGAAAAATAAATAAAAATGAGTTTAAAAAAGTAATTAAGGGAACAAAGAGATGCAGGAGACTACCTTACATTTGGGAATAAACAGGTTAAGAGGTATATTATAGAGGTCTTCAATGAAAGGATTTTTTTGAATATGACACAGTATGATATTTTTCTATGAAGCAATTTATCATTTCTACTCTCAGGAAACATTTATAATGAGGGAAGGAAGGCTTAAATATTATCATAAGATACTTAAAATGTGATTCATTTTTTAGCAAAACAAATTTTTATTGTTTTATTATTTATATTTTGTTAATATTAATTTTAGTTGATTAATATTAATGATTAATACTTACTTATTAGTTTATTTCCACTTACCCACTTTCTGAGTTCAAATTCTATGAGTACATTGCTTTTATCATTAGATATGTGGTACACTTCTTTGAAGAAGGAAAAGAAAGTTATAATTCAATCATAAAAACTTCATGGGGCCCGGGAGATAGCATGGAGGTAAGGCGTTTACCTTTCATGCAAAAGGTCATCAGTTCGAGTCCCAGTTCCCCATAGGGTCCCCCGTGCCTGCCAGGAGCAATTTCTGAGCATGGAGCCAGGAGTAACCCCTGAGCACTGCCGGGTGTAACCCAAAAACCAAAAACAAAACAAAACAAAAAAAAAACCTTCAAATACCATTGCTTTTACATTCCCTTTGGGTCTTTTCATTGAGATATTATGATAGCAATCCACACATATGAGGAAATTTGTATGAAAGAACCTGGACTTTGAGGTCAAGGCTAACTGTCAAGAGATAACATAATTACACACGGTGATTTAGTATAAAAATAATTAAATTTTGATAATTATTTCTGGAAATAGCAGGAGAAATATCAATAATCAGACATCAATTCTTTAATATATATAAATTATTTCATAGATTGACCAGTAAGTATTTAAGCATCACTGTCAGAGAATAAATTGAGTCAACATGATTAGAAGGTCACATTAACTTTCCTTGGAATGCCATTTGATGGACTAAACTTCATTCTTTGTAGGTAGGAGTCCTGGTTTGTGTCCCTAACACTGTACAAATTAAAGCACCATTTATCAAACTGGAGACAATATAGTCCTCTGAATTCCGCCCCTTCCTGTATATTTATAAAGGACACGGGTGAAAAATCACCTAAAGGCCCTGGCATGAGACTAGAGCGCCATCAGGAGGGCAGCTTGGGGAAAATGGCACGGGAAGCAAACTATGTTAGCAGCGGACCACAGCCAGAAAAAAGAAAAAGATTGAGATATGGGCCTAAAAAGTCTCATTGTACTCAGTTCCCAATTTGAACTTCCTGAGGAGTTTGTATTCATTCAGTCTCCTCAAAACTGTATCTAAATATACAACAAAGCTCAGGCATATCATCATAGGAGTATCATCTTTCATATTATTTGCTTGTACCCACAGGTAGCCCTGAAAAGAGAGCCTATCTTTCTCTGAAAGTAAGCATTAGTTTTATTGTTTTGGGGACACATGCTGCAGTGTTCGAGGTTTGCCTTTTGGTTCTGAGCTCAGGAATCAATCCTAGAAGGACATGGGGACCATATGAGATGCCAGGGATTGATCTCAGGTTGGCCACGTGCAAGGCAAGCCACGGAATGGCTATACTACAACGCTGGCCCACTAAGAATTCGTCTTTACAATCTTTTACACACACACACACACACACACACACACACACACACGAAACTAAAGGTTATAGGCTACATGTAACAAATATTCAAATAAATTGCAATCAATAATTTTAGAGACAAAGTGTTAAGGTTATGAGACACTTAAAGTAAAAAATGATTAAGGATGTAGAGGAAATAGTTGTGGAAATCTCAGAAATGACATAGAAGCTAATAGGAAGCAAATGAAAATACAGAATGGAAAGCAAAGAGGTCATTTGATGGGCTCAGTCTGAAAAGAGCAGAGGAAATCATCCGTAAAATTGAAGATCACCCACTAGAACTTATCTAAAATTAAAAACAAAGAGAAAAAAGAGCTTCGCACAAAAAGAACAAAATCTCTATGATCTCTGACTAACATTCTTTGTGACCTTGGATGATTTAAGCAACTCTTAGGTATGAGATGAAAAGCATAATCCATCAAGGGGAAGTGACATTACAAATCTGATCAAGATGAAAAGCTTTGCTCTGCAAAAGAGATTAATACAATAAAAGACAATTTAGAGACCAAGAGAAAATATTTTCAAACCATATATCTTTTAAAGGCCTTGTGGTCACACATATTACATTTTCTTAAAACTCAGTAAGAAAACAGAAAAAAAAAAGAGCAGTTTTTCAACAGAGGATAAGATTTCAAATAAACACCTGAAAAGACAGTTCACATCCTTAGTCACAAAGACATGCAAACTTGAACCACTGATCTCCCTACTAAACTATTAAAATAGCTATCAAATTAATAAACTATTAAAATCCCACTATCAAATTTGTACTAAAGTTCTAATATATTGAAGATGGAATTGAGAATTATATAGACATTTGGAAAACAGTTTGGTGATTTTTTTAAAAAAAGTTTGTGTGAAATTTTAATAGTTTAAATAATATACTAAAAGGCATAAAAATAAATATAAAAAATAGAGGGGGTGGATTTTGGAAATAGCTACTTTTAATTGGGCATGCCTATGATCATCATAAACTTTCTACATTATCTATTTTAGTTCCTCATATATAAATATGATGGACATCATAATATATAAAGCAAGCAATTGTTCTTCATTGTGTTAATCCAAAAATAGCAAAACATTTCCAAATGCATCAGTTGGAAGCCTGGAAATAGATCCAGAATTTTTTTCTGGCCAAGTACACATTTTGTTCACCTTCTAATCCCTAATCTAGCAGTAATACCGTAGTTTAGCTGATATATGCAAATTAATAGTAGCTTGGTTATTTTTAATAAAACATTTTAATGTATATAAACATATATATTTATCATGTAATCCCACAATTTTACTGCTAGTCAAATGGAAACTTAATCTCATTGCAAAAACAAACACAATTGTGTATAGCACTGCTATTCATAATCACTTCAAATTATAAAAATATCTAATGTCCCTCATCTCTGGATTGAATAAACAAATGGAAATATACCATACCTTGGAAACTACACAGCAAAATATAGATATAGATAAGTATGGCTACATGGAATAATAAAGATGATTCCCAATTGCATAAGTGAAAAAACAAGGTAAAATATACATACCATATAATCCATTTAAATGGCATGATGGCAACAAATAATTTGTTATTAGCAGTTAACAGGAGGGAGGAGATTTGTTTATAAAATGTTGTCAAAGGGAAAATTGTGTGTGTGTATATGTGTATGGCAGATAGGAGGGGAAGCTCACAGAACTGTCTGTATCTTCTTTATATAAAGCATTAGGACTCTATGTAACTATATCTTTCAAAATAAATTTTATTATAATAGAAAAAATAAACTCTACAACAAAAAGAAATACTTAGGTAATGGAAAGATAGTACATGGGTAAGGTGTTTGTTTGCCTTACATGCAGTTCACTTGAGTTTGATCCCCAGAATTGCATATGGTTCCCTGATCTTTGTCAGGAAGGGTTTCCTGAGCACAGAGCCAGGATTAAATACTGAGCACAACAAATAACATTTTAAAAATACCTAAAAATGAAAAAAATTTGAAAAAAACTTTCACAGAAGTCATACAGATAATCACTAAGACTATACAGATGTGCTCACTAATCATCAGGGAAATGCAAATCAAGACAACGATGAGGTACCATCTCATGCCACAGCAACTGGCACACATCACAAAGAATACAGACGATTGCTGGCATGGATGCAGGGAGAAAGGGAATTTTATTCACTGCTTGTGGGAATGCAATCTAGTCCAGCCTTTCTGGAAAACAATATGGATATTCCTTAAAAAACTGGAGATTGAGCTCCCATATGATTCAGCAATACTTTCCTTAGGGATATACCCTCGGGACACAAAAATACAATACAAAAAAGCCTTCTGCACATCTATATTTATTGCAGCACTATTTACAATATTAGCCAGAATTTGTGAATAAAGATGTCTAACAACAGATGAGTGGCTAAAGAAACTGTGATACATATACACAATGGAATATTATGCGGCAGTCAGAAGAGATGAAGTCATGAATTTTTCCTATACATGGATGGACATGGAAGCTATTATGCTGAGTGAAATAAGTCAGAGGGAGAAATCGATACAGAATAGTCTCACTCATCTGTAGAATATAAGAAAAATAAAAGACAGGATGGTAATAATACCCAGAGACAATAGAGGTAAGGGCCAGAAAGACGAGCCATGATATGAAGCTTACCACAAGAGTCATGAATGCAATTAGAGAAATAACTGCACTGACAATTTGCCATGACAATGATAGTCATGAATGAAACATAAATAGAATAGAAATAGAAATAGAATGCCTGTCCCGAAGACAAATGGGGAGGTAAGGGGTAGGAAATGGAGAACATTGATGGTAGGAAAGTTACACTGGTGAAGGGTAGTGTACATTTGATGACTAAAACCCAACTATAAACATTTTTGTAATTACAGTACTTAAATAAAGAAATTATATATAAGAATGAATATACAGATGTGCTCAGACTTATTAACCACCAGGTAATAGCTCAATTCCACAATGACATATAACTGTATGCTGACTATCATAAAGTACCAAATAATGTTAAATATGCAGGAGGGGGGGCCGGGCGGTGGCGCTGGAGGTAAGGTGACTGCCTTGCCTGCGCTAACCTAGGACAGACCACAGTTCGATCCCCCAGTTCCCCATATGGTCCCCCGTGCCTGCCAGGAGCGACTTCTGAGCGAATAGTCAGGAGTAACCCCTGAGCGTCACTGGGTATGACCCAAAAACCAAAATAAAATAAAATAAAACAAAATAAATATGCAGGAGGAAAAGAAGGAATCTTTATACATTGCTGATAATCATACAAAATAAAATAACATCTTTAAAGGATATTTTATTTAGTTTTTGGGTCACACCCGGCAGTGCTCAGGGGTTACTCCTGACTCCATGCTCTGAAATTGCTCCTGGCAGGCACGGGGGACCATATGGGACACCGGGATTCGAACCGATGACCTTTTGCATGAAAGGCAAACGCCTTACCTCCATGCTATCTCCTGGGCCCCTATACCTACATGTTTCAAATGATAACGTGTTCACAAAAGTTCATATCAAAATTGTTCACATCATATCAAAATTGTTCACATCGTTCAAAATTGTTCACTTATTGACAAAAGTCAAAAATTGATGCTGGGTGTCAGAAAGACAAAATAGTATATAAGTATATACACATAAGTATAATATATAGTATAAAGTGCTGCTTGCAATGCAGCTAACCAGAGAGTTCAATCCCCAGCATCCCATATGGGCTTCTATGCCATGTTAAGTGCTGAGCCAGAAGTTAAGCCCTTATTAGCAGTGTGGTCCAAAACCCAAATACACACACACACACACACACACACACACACACACACACACACACACACACACACACACACAATTAAAGATTACAAATACCCATTATCAGGAGAATGGATTAAAAACTGAGGTATATTTGTGTAATGTAATATTTATGCACAGCAATATAAAAGAATTAATTCATTAATAAAACATTAATTCTCAAAAATATGTCAAGCAAAAGATGAGGGATACAAATGAAGCCATAGAAGCAGTTTCTATTGAGTTGAAACCTCAAATATACAAATTATGTTGCTAAAACATTAGAATTGGTTGTCTGTTGGGAATTATGATATAAATTAGTCCAAGATAGCTTTGAATATTGGCCTTAATTTGTCTTCACAGACGTCTAGGTCACTGGTTCAAAAGCCCACCAACATTAAATTTAAATTATTCCATGTTAAATTGTTTTGAAAATAACCTCAGTAAGTACATTGTTAGTTCTTTAGGGCCTGACTAATTGGTCATTCTGTGAAACAGTGCCTAACATCTGGTCCCCAAAGATAAGATGAAATGGGTAATTTTAAAAGTTCTTAACCCCCTGCTGCTCTTGGGAGCAACCTAGGAGAACTCCTACCAGGCTGCTAAGTGGTATCTCCTCTACCCATAAGTCCCTCTGATTTTCCTCTGCTTTTCTCTTTTCTTGGCAGAATCTCCTTTGCCTCTTCTATTGGGTGGCCTACAAGTACATGTTTATTTTGATCTTGATACTCACTAAAATATGTAATGTCTGCCTCCAGCTCTCTCATTTTCTCATCTTTAGGAAAAACATTTTAAATACAATTTTTAGGAAGTTTTTTAAGATACAATATGTAGCCTAGTGTTTTGGCTACATATATCTTTTGCATAAGTGCCATCAAGCAGAACTAGTTTCTGAGGATTTACTCTGTATTTATTGGAATGAGAATAGTAGGAGGTGAATAAGGTACATTTTATATAATAAGAAATTATTCAAGAGGGCAGTACCATTATCTCTCAAAGAAACGAGTTAATATTTCTATTTGATCCTTCATTTTACATCTTCTTTCAATCTGCTTCTAAGTTTGTTTTTCATTTTTCAAAATTACTAAAAGGTATTTATAAACTCTAAAAGCAGTGACACATATGGTGAATAATAATAAATTCCTTTGATATAATTTCAATTATCTAGTAACAATTATCTAGAAAACAAATATCAATAGTGCCAGCAACAAAAGTATTCCACTCATAGTGAAATTCCACTTTTTCTGAAGTATATTTCTAAATAAATTAGAAAAAGAGATCATGTGGGCAATTATTTCATAAACTGGCAGCTTTCAAAAACTGACGCTTGTTATACTAGCTTTATGTTCTTATTTACTTTGTTGTTCAAAGACTTGGAGTCTATTTTTTTATGTTGAATAATTTTTCCCGGGATCCTTCCAGTATTATGCCAGAATTATTTCAGAATCTGGACATCCAGACTCTCTGTATCTCTTGTCATCCTTTGTTTTGTTTGTCCTCTCTTCTAATATCTAAACATTTTTCTCATCCTTTGCATCAGGTCTTATATTTTTAGATTAATTTTTATGCCACCTAATCATTATCTCTCTTGTAACCCTCTCCCCTCCCACATTTTATTTCTAAAATGCTGTTGCTTAGATATCAGGCTCTAGCTCCACTTTTCTTTACACTCTACCCACATAGTCATAATCTAGTCATGGACACTGAATCTAAATCCAACCCTAAGTTTTTCTGTTGACTTGTATAGTAAGATAAATTAGATAACTGTCAGATGAAAGATGAGAGCATCAATTAACATATCATTTAATGTTTAAAGGACCCATAAAAAGAAATCATATTTAACTTACATTTTTCAAACAAGACATTCATCTTATTTAATGGCTTACTTTTCCATTTATTTTATTAGATAAATCAAGTCTTCTCACTTATTATAAAGACATCATTTATCATTTATCATTCTTCCAGCATCTTTTTATCTTTAATACTGACTAGCACAGTCTGAAATGCAAGGCAAAGGAAACACAAGGCATATAAATGACTTCACCAAACTTAAATTTAAGAAAGAATTATAAGTGGGGCTGGAGTGGTGGCGCTAGCAGCAAGGTGTCTGCCTTACAAGTGTTAACCTAGGATGGACTGCGGTTCAGTCCTTGGTGTCCCATATGGTCCCCCAAGCCAGGAGTGATTTCTGAGCACATAGCCAGGAGTAACCCCTGAGTGTACCAGGGGTTAGTCCCCCAACCCCCCAAAATATTTATAAAATGTGTTTATTACTTATTAATGAAATAATATTTACTTATACTTCCACATTACTTACTTCATGGTCCTAGAGACTATGAAATCAAAGCATTATAAAAACATAGCTAATTTTTAGAATACTATTACTTAAGAATATTTAACACAATTAGTGATTTGTCTTAGTAGGTCCGACTTCTAAAAGTATCATTTTTAACTGCATTGCCTCTTTGAGATAACCAGGGTTAGGGCTCCAGCATTTTTTTCCAGCATTTTTTGAAGTGATCTCACTCACCCTGTAACAGAATCTAAAGAGAGAAAAAATCCAAAACATTAAAACGTTCCTGATATCTTGACTCAATGGCAAGGAAGAAGTGGAAGGGAAGCACCCTCAACCCTCTCTGAAGCAGCTTTCCTCAGTCTTTTTGAGTCGTCCATAAACCGACGGACATGACCATGTAGGGTACAGTCACCCAGGGTTGCTGTAGTGTCAGGAAAGCTACTCATACCTTTCAGGGACTTCTTTACTCTTACCCTGATCCTCCCACAAGTCTCCCTGTTAATGGAGATGGACAGATCTTTGCTATAAAGCCTCTTTGATGTGGTCCTTAGAAGCCTTGGAACACATCATGATCACAAGGTAAACAATCAAATGACAAGACCTAGCACAAGAGGATTTAATTCAGCTCATTCTGTTTCCTTCTCAAATAAAATATTTGGCACTCTTACCCACTGAACACATCAAAAAGGCTTCTCAAAAGTACATTGTATTTTAGCAGAATTCAAGTTAGATATTACAAGCTCTTTAAAATGCTCAGAATCTGATTCAGTAAATAAAGTGAAACATCTGATTTATCAAAGTACAAATCTTTGTATTAGAAGGACAAATAAAAAACAGGCAAGAGATTTCTAATGCTCATATTGACAAGATGCATTTATATTTTATTTATATTTTATATTGGTAAAATGGATTGTTCGTTTACTTGTTATCCCATACTAGCACTAGGAAGTTAGGACCATTATATGTCTTGGTTATAATATATTTTTCTATGCCCAATTTCACAGTATAAAATATGAGGATATATTAAGTCAAGCATATTCCATATCAACTCTACTCAATAATCTTCTGATAAAAAGGATACAAGTCATATGTTGAGATCCTTAGAATGAGGTTTAGCATATTAGGAAATGTTCAGTAAATATTAACAAGTCCTCAAAGAAAAGGAAGTAGCAGAAATATAAGTGATCATGTAAGTAGGAGGTAGAACTTCTTTTCTGCCACCTGTTTCCTCTACTCTTCTACTTACACAACGGAGGCAGAAAGAAACAGCATAGTTCCTGGCACTATGGAGATTCAGCTAACTGAACATGCATTCTCTAGCAATCATACTATGAAGATAAGATTGCTACCCACTATTAAAGCTTTAGCAACTTAAAACTTCTGCTTTGTTGGGTGATGAGGACACTTTGAGCCATGTAAATAATGTTATCTGGTTTGCCTATGTTATGGCCACTTCTGTTCACAGCCAATAATGATTCTTGTTACTTCCACTCCTCCCAGGTGCTGTTGCCCGTAGCAACTTCAACATGGTTGGTTTAGTAATAATTTCGCACTCAACTCCGCCAAACTGCTGCATTTTTACCATAATCTCTATTCAGTTCAACCTTTCAGTTTCTATGAGACAAGTAGAATGCCTAGCTCTGATACAGGCAGGGATTGGGAAGGAGGGAGGGAGGGCATTGGTGGTGGAAATGTTGCACTGGTGAAGGGAAGTGCTCTGTCTATGACTGAAACCCAACTATAATCATGCTTGTAATCATAGTGCTTAAATAAAAATTTTATATAAAAATTTCCTTGTCTTCTCTTCATTCTTTTCCTTTTTTAAATTTAATTTACTTTATTAAAAAAGAGCATGCATTACATAGTTACCACAGTTGATCATAATATATTTGTTTCCAGATAAGTGAGAGAAAAATCATTTAAAAATATAATAGAAAGAGAAAAAAAAGAAAGGAGGGAAAAATAAATGAGGAAGTACAGTGACAAACAAATTTGTGAAAATTATTGAATCTCCAATGAGCCTATTAAGTCATTGTCAGAGGTTTAACAAGTTCTTATTGCTAGTTGACCGTTCTGTTACTTCATTTGTTCTGAACGTTAAGTGACTTCAGTTACACATTGGTATTTAAACTGGTGTGTCCCAATGGGGACTGTAGTACTAAACAAATGAAATTGTAGAGCAGTCGAGGAATTCAAACCACTGTTGTTACCACTGTAGTTTTTGTGGATGTGATTAAGGCTGCCCAGTCACCCTGAATTACAAGAAGGCAGGGGTCCTGTGAGGTCCTCGTAAGATCAGCCCAAATAACAGCACAATTGGAATTTGGTCAGATTGGAATCTGGACAGAGAGTA
>PVKC010039039.1:0-12633 GCA_004027635.1 Crocidura indochinensis | reverse complement strand
TTAATCAGAAATGTTCTTTGACTTACATGTATTATTATATTATATTAATTATATTACATGTTATGTTACTATATTATGCTATGTTAGTTCACCTCAATATGTTAATCAATTTTGTCTCTTGAATAAATTCTTACAATAAAAATTTTTTTTAATTTTAAAAAAATAGCTAAAAAATGGTAGGAATCTGGGTTTCTTTGGAAATATTTACCTTTCAAAAGAAAGATATTTTTCTTTTTCATGGAACCAAGAGAGTGATCCAAAATTTTTAAAAAAAAGTAATTTTTGAAAAGATAACAGAAGCAATTAATTCCACTCCAGCAGTTCTAAGGAAGATTCACATATTCCACTGAGTTTTTTTATTATTTCTCTGTGTTAAAACATGAATATAGCCCAGAGAGATAGCACAACAGCATTTGCCTTGCAACCAGCCGATCCAGGACCAAAGGTGGTTGGTTCGAATCCCAGTGTCCCATATGGTCCCTCATGCCTGCCAGGAGCTATTTCTGAGCAGATAGCCAGAAGTAAACTCCTGAGCACCGCCAGGTGTGCCCCAAAAACAAAACAAAAAAATATGAATATAAAGGCTTATACTTCCATGTTCCAAGCACAATAAAAATCCAAAGTTTTAGTTCTCTGAAATCAGTATGGGAAACCCATTCACTTGTTGCAAATGTTGACTGACCTAGTTTTGGGGGCAAGTTATGGGGCAATATTTTTCAGAAAACTTGGAATTGAACTTCATTATGACCCATCAATTCTACTTTTCAGAATCTACCTCAAATCCCAAAAATTCCATTCTGAAAGGGCATTTTCACTCTTATATTCCTTAAATAACTACAACAAATTTAGAATAATAACAGCAATCTTGAAGCAACTAAATACCCAAGAACAGATGACTGGGTGGAACCTATGTTGTTTATTCACAATTGAATACAACTCAGTCATAAGAAAAGATAAAGTCCTGTGATTTTATGATACATAAATGATCTAGAGATTATCATGCTAAGTAAATTAAGTCAAAGGGAGAGGTATAGAGAGCATATGATCTTGTTCAGATGTGGTCTATAAAGAAACATAGTAGGAAAATTGCTAAAGTCAAAAAAAAAGTAGAAAGAAAGAACAAGAGACCTGGTATTTACTAGGAATATTGCCACTGTGAGGATAGATGGGAAGGAACCACTATAAGAATGATAGAGGACAAATGGTATCTCTGGACCAGGACAAGGTATTTAAAGGAGGTAAAGTGATATGCAAGAAACATGATTAATAACAGTATTTTAATCAACAGTACCTATAAGTGGGTGGAGGAGAGAAAAACAAAAAAGAAAAAGTGGCCTGCCATAGATACAGACTTGGGATAGGAAGGAAACTGAAGATATTGGTGGAAAGAAGTGGATGAAAATGAAGAAATTGGTGTTGAAACACTGTACAACTAAAACTCAATTGCAAATAACTTTCAGTATTTTTTATTTAATTAAAATACCTTAGTTTACAAAGTTATTGATAGTTGTGTTTTAGAAATATATTTCAATACCATTCCCATGACCAATGTCAACTCCCATCACCAATGTTTCAATACTTTATCATTCCCCAACGCCCACCTCCTGCCTGCCACCTAGATAGACATAACAGTTTGGTGGTTCAGATAAAACCTCAAGTTTTCAGTGCAGAATCTGTGATTTGGATGTATTAACTATACCTCTCTCCCACATTCCCAATATAAACAAAACCCCAATTCCTCTGTGTAACTCCACCCCGGAGTACAGGTAACTACCTGAGGACTGCCCATTTTTGGGAGGGGTCTTGGGAACGGATATACCTTTATTTACCTGCAGACCCCTCCCAGTTTTGGGAGGGGTCTGGGGGAGGTGATATCAGGCCTTGGTCTAACAGTGGTCCTCAAACTACGGCCTGCGGGCCACATACTGTATTTGTTCCCATTTTGTTTCTTCACTTCAAAATAAGATATATGCAGTGTGCATAGGAATTTGTTCATAGGTTTTGTTTTTACTATAATCCTGTCTCCAACGATCTGAGGGACAGTGAACCGGCCCCCTGTTTAAAAAGTTTGAGAACCCCTGGTAGGAGGATTGAGGTCTTTGGTCTTTGTCCCTTTTGTCTTATGCCAGCTTGGAGGTCAGAGGAAAGATGGCTGAGAGAAGTTAAAATGCAGGGCTAGCTAAGAATGACTGATTGCTTAATTGGTTATGATATAGGCCACACATGTGGTGGCTAGGGTTGAATAAAAATATTATCTCTCATGCAGCCTGCCTGTGAGTGAGATTTCTATCCACTGCTCTCATTAACCTCCAGACCTGCTAGATGAAGGGGCCTGCACAGCCACGTGGCCTGTGTGGCAGAGAAAAACCTCCATCTTCATCCAAGTTCATCCTAAGGTCTGCTTTACTACATCTGGCGCCCCAAACTCTGACATGTATCCTGGACCCAAGAAAACAGCAATAAAGGTGAGATTTTTGCTCTTCTGTTGTTCTTGGCTCTTTTTGGATGGACTGACCCCAAAACCCTGGTACACATGAAGACATGTTCAAAGATGGCCGTGACCCCATATGGGGCCAATAATATCACAAAAATAGGGGAGGTGAAAACTCGTATCACTCCCATCCATGACTCAGAACTTAAACTGTGTTGCCAAAAATCCTTTTCCAAAAAACCTTGGTCTCCTCAAAAACTGACGGAGAGCCTTAATTGGAAAAGGTTAAGAAAGAAAAAGCTGCTATAAGCAGCTTGGGCCTAAGATTTGATCCTTTGTGAGACCTCATCCACAAGGACTCCACTTCCTTGTAGGCAAATCAACACACTCTGAAAGGGGGGGACGAGAGGAGTGTGGCTGCGTACATCATTTAGCCAGTGAATACCACCGCAACACATAGAAAAACAAACAATACAAGTGTGACAATGGGGAAAAAACGCAGGCCAGCATCAGACATAGAGAACAAAGATGACAATTCTGATGACCAGATAATGATCAACAAACTAATAAATATCTCAGATAAGGACTTTAGAAAAGCAATATGGGAGATGCTCAGAGATACTATTTGGGTTTGTTTCTGTTTCTTCAATTTTCTGGAAGAGCCTGAAAAGAATTTGCAGTAGGGTCTCTTTAAATGTTGGAAAAAATTTACTGGTGAATCCATCTGGGTCTATGCTTTCATTTTTTTTTAAAGACTTGATTAGCATTTCAATATCTTCAATAGTGAAAAGTCTTGGTATTAGTGTTAGGTATTCTAATTCAGGCTGGTTCAGTGTTGGGGGGTTAGAGGAATCCAAGAATTTAACCATGTTTTTAGGTTTTCTCAATTCTAGACATTGAGGTTCTCAAAGTAATAATTATTAGTGCCATGAAGATTTTGTGCTATCTTCTTAGAGAAATTTGTTGTTTGTAGGGTTTGTCATGTCTTAACATAGCCCCGAGGTGGTTTCAAGTCTATAAAGTTCCTGAGTTGTTATGTTTATTGTAAAGCTGTTCATGGTTGCTTCAAATAGGAGAGTCTGATTGGATAAAATCTTCTTATCAAGATGTTTATTTCTTTGAGTTTTTCATTATATTACATCACTGCCTTCAGTCCCAGGTGGCTTCTTTTGGTAAGTCTGATGTAAATCTTAAGGATGCTACTTTCTGTGCAATTTCCTTTTTTGGTCTTGCTGCTTTTAGTATTCTTTCTCTATGTTTTTCATCACTGTAATTAGGATGTACCTTGGTGTGTTTTTATTTAGATCTCTTTTAGTTGGTATTCTTTGGACATCCAGGCTATGTGTGCATGCATTCTTCAGCTCTCGAAACTTCTCAGCAATAATGTCTTTGTTGCTTCTTCATAAAATTCTTACTGGCTATCTAGAACTCCAATGATTCTTATATTGTTTCTCTTGAACAAACATCAAAGATTTTTCGTCATCTTCACATTTATTTGGAGCCTTTTTTATATCTTTTGTTGTTGTCTAGCGATTTTTTGCACTTCATTATTGAGTTCAATGATTTGGTCCTCAACAGTATTCTGTTGGTGAGGTCTTCCAATTAATTTTTTATTTCACCTAACTAGATTTTTAATTCTGATATTGCTGCTCTCATTATACTCTTGTGTTTTGTTGGCAATACCTTCCACCATTTATTAGAGCTCATTTAACAACCAAAGTATTTCCATTATGAATTTCTTTTCAAACAGATTATACATGAGATTACTACTGGTTGAATCTGCAGTATTTCTATCTTCACCAACAGTACGTGGGAAGGTTGCACTGCTTTGGTTCCATTTGTAGTTTCAAAGTGCTTCTTTCCTATGTCACTATTAGTTTTACCCTGCAGTTTTGATCATTCTAGGTTCATAGCACAGTTTCAGATTATGTAATGAGTTAACTCCACATTTATTTTTGGAGTTGATTTGTGTGTTCATGATTTCTTCTGATTCCAAACATTAATGACTTTTCTAGGTCTTGCCTGAGGATTGCTTTAAATCTATATAATAAATTGGATAGGATAGTCATTTTGACAATATTGACTCTTCCAATCCATGAGTATGGAATACTTTTCCATTTTCTAAGTCATTCTATCTCTTTCTACGATAATTTAAAGCCCCCATGGTATAGATCTCCCACATCTTTTGTTAGGTTATTTACCAGATACTTAATATCTGCAAGTTTTTTAATTATAACACTGTACTTTAACAAGTTATTCATAATACAGTTGTATTCTGCCACCAGTGTGACCTTCCTCGACCAGTGTCCCCAGTTTTGCACCATCTTAACCTGTCCCCTTGCATGTACAAATAAATTTATTTTATATGTTTGTTACAGTACAAAGGTGTTGTCTTAAATAAATAAAAATGCTGTAGGATGGAGATGAAGGCCTTGGTCCACCATCCTAGGCCATGTGGCTCCAGCCCCCACTAACCATCGGGTCTGGAGGTTCATGAGAGCGGCAGGTAGAAATCTCACTCACAGGCAGGTTTCATGAGAGATAACATCTTTATTCAGCCCTAGCCATCAGATGTGGCCGCTACCATTTAAGCATGCCCTTCATAACTAGCCCTGCATCTTCTTTCATCCATGTCACCTCTGACCTACATGCTGGCAAGTATCCAAAAGGCAAAAAAGGCCCAAAGGCCAAAGACCTCGATCCTATATACCCTTCCAAGACCCCTCCCAGAAAATGGGCAGGGTCTTGCAGGTAAAGTAAAGGTAATATCCGGTTTCCCCAGGCCCCGCCCAATTATGGGCGGGTCCGGGTAGTTACTTCTACCCCGGGAGGTGAAACAATACAAAGGTAAATGGAATTTTCAAAATTTAGATCAATAAGGATCAATTTGATTTAATTGTTATATCTCTAAAGTCATCATTTACTAAATGAAGATGCTACTTAAGTCATTGTTAAGGATTTACTGGGTTGTGATTGATGTTAAGTAAGCCTTGGGTATTACTGTTTAGACTACCCCATCAGATTTTCTGCAATTCTACTGTACTGATACTATGAAATTTTAAGGTGTTGCACAGTCTATTTGGTCGAGGATCTATACATCTGGAACACATTTGGTGGCTTGACAGTTTGATAAGTTTGTTTTAGAGCTGAGTCTTTTCTTCAGAAGGCATTGGGATTGATGTTGGGCTGCTGCATGTTCAGGTAGAAAGGGAATCTGTCCCTCATCCATTCAGCCTGGAACAAACTACCAGAGAAAAGTCAGCAACTATCATTTTATTTTCTACTTGATGTTTTTGCATACAATTTTAAATGGATAAACTCTTTAATCTCTATCTTTCTGGCTTTTTTGTTTATAAGAATGCAACCAACTTTTGTTCATCGACTTTGAAGCTGGTTATTTTATTGCATTTGTTTATTGTTCTAGGAGTTTTGTAATGAACGTTTTAGGGTCTCGTATATATCATGTCATTCCCATACTATGATAATTTAATGTTTCCTTTTTGGTTCCGTTAGACTTGTTTTCTTGTCTGATTTCTATACCAGGACTTTTAATACTTACTATACATTGAATAGAAATAGAGACTCTACATCTTTGACTTGTGCCAGATCTAATAGGAAATGTTTTCCACCACTAGAAATACTGAAAAAGAAGAAAAGAAACAATACTGAATGTGGATTTGTAATAGATGGCCATCATTATTCAGAAGTAAGTTTCATTCAACCATATATTATTGAGGTTTAACCAGTGATGAATGTTAAAACTTGTCAAAATCTTTCTCTGCATTAATTGATATGCCATATGGTTCTCATCTTTCCTTTTATTAATGATTCATTGTTATTATTTTATATAGCATATGTTGAATTATTTTTGCATCACTGGGATTAATCCTGCTTGATTAGAGTGCATGATATTTTTGATATGTTGTTATTTTAGGTTAACTAAGATTTAGTTAAGGATTTTGACATCAACTTTCATCAGGCACATTGGTATGAAATTTTGTTCTCTAGAAATGTCTTTGCTCATGAAAGGTATTAGGGAGGATCACTTTATATTTGATGTTTTGAAAGAGTATACGCAGTAAATCTTCTCTGAATATTTAATAGAACTCACCAGTGAACCTGTCTGGGCCAGGAATTTTATTCTTGGGAAAATTCTTAATTGTGGTTTAATTTTATTACTTTTGATTGGACTGTTAGACTTTCTTTTTCTTAATTTTGGGAGATTACATGACTCTGAGAATCTATCCATTTTTCATGTTTCTTCAGTTTAAGAACATAAAGTTGTTCATAGTAACCTTTCATTACATTTTGAGTTACTGGTGGGTTGCTAAAATTTCTCCCCTTTCATCTTTGATCCGGTTTATTTGAATGTTTTGTCTTTTTCTACATGAATGTAGCTAAAAGGATATCTAAAGGATATCCAATCTACAAGCTTTACAAATGGGGACCAGTTGCACTAGCATTCTGGGGGATAAAGGAGGGAGATATGGGATGCATGCCAGTAACAGGGGTGGAGGGAGAACAATACTGGTGGTGGGAATGACCCTTATTCATTGTCACTATGACCTTAAATATTACTTTGAAAGATTTTTAATTCACTTTGGCTACAATAAAAATATTTTAAAAATAATGAATGATATTTAATCTAGTAATTTACAATTTTTTTATTTTTTTAAGGGAATGAATACTAATATTCATTGTATGCCATCTGATGACAGTTTTTAACTCTGAGTCATTCTGTCAGTTTAAAACTGATTTAACAATCATCAAGTTATTTAAGGATGTACAGATGAATCTTAATATATGCTTTCCATTTTTATACCAGTATTTTTCCACTCATATTGTTTTACTCTAAAATCAAACTGTTTAAATAAAATGTGTGTTGATTTAATATTGATGCGGTTTTGTGAAGTCTCTAAGACACAAATTTCCAATCAACCCTCACTCTCTGTTCTTTCATTTAAGTATTTAGCTAAAACATACCCTACAAAGTTATCTTCGTGTTAGAATAAAACTTCCTTGATATTAGTACTGCACTAATGATTTGCTACAAATGTTTGATTTTTATTTAAATAAAGTACATCACATAGTTGACATAACTGATCATAATACATTTGTTTCAAGAAAAGAGAAAGCAAACTTATTGAGAAAAATAGAACAGAAAGAAAACTTAAAAAATGAAATGAGGGCCCAGAGAGATAGCACAGCAGCGTTTGCCTTGCAAGGAGCCAATCTAGGACCAGAGGTGGTTGGTTTGAATCCCAGTGTCCCATTTGGTCTCCCATGCCTGCCAGGAGCTATTTCTGAGCAGACAGCCAGGAGTAACCCCTGAACACCGCTGGGTGTGGCCCAAAAACCAAAAAAAAATTTTTTAAATAAATAAATAAAATGAAAGTGAAGAAAGATGAAATAAGAGAAAGTTTATTTAGCAAATATATTTGTAATTTAGAAATTATTGTATCTGAAATAAAGTCATTAATACAATAGCAGAAGGTATAGAAAGCTCTGATTATTTTAAAGATAAAAGTTTTAAAAATACAATTAAAATAAGTGTCTATGGCAACTGTTGTTTAATAGACACAGCAAAATTTGGGGAAAATAGAAAGGAAAAATCTTTGGTCTTAAAACAGGGAGACCTTACCCATGAAGTATCCTGGCATAAGAGCAACTATAGGCTCCATGCATGCTATGTTGTCTAACCCCAAAGTCTTTCTCTGTGGTTCCAATAAAAGCTCTTTACAAACACTGTCATTGTCAGATTACTGTGGTTAGAGATTCTGGTTTATGTACAGATCTTATGTCAAGATTCTAGTTTTATCTCAACATTAGGTGGCAATGAAGAGAACCCAGCCCTAAAATTAGGTTGTTACTGCTATCAAGTCATCAGGGTGTCATATGAACCCACTCCAAAGTAAGTTGATGCCAGAACAGCAGTAGGGTCTTCCTTGGTAGAATTCCAATTCCTGGGGCTAGTTTAAAAAACTGTGCTGTTTCCATAGATGAGGTCCAAGGTGTAGGGGTGAAAGGTTAATGTCCAATTTTCGGAAGCCTAAGGCAAGTCACTATGCCAAGTACCCAGGGTGTAAAGCCCCACAGCAATATAAAATTTATGTGTTCCTATCTCTATCTGATAAGAACTTATTTGCATACATAAGATTTTCCCATTTTAATGAGCTTACGCAAATAATAATAATGCCACGTGGTACTACAATGCAGGTAGGGATAAAAATAACAAGCTAAACAATTCCTATAATGTAGTTCTAATATGAACTCAGAACAGCAGAGAAACTTACCTACTAGAATTCCCTACTAAATAGACCCCAAAAAATGGGTAAAATTGCTGCTACATAAGAAGATAGACAACAAGGGTTATACCTATTAAATAAATACATCTAAAGAAATATTCAAAGTATATCTACATATCCCCTTTAAGTCTTTTGAAATAGATTGGGGGAATAAAATCCGGAGCACAGCATCAGTCTGTGATTTGGTCTTGAGAAGTCCAAAACATAGCTCCCAGCAGTCACATATCAGGAAATGTCCTCGAGCTGGGGGCTTCTCAGAAAGCAAATATGATAGCAAGCAATAAACCACAGCAAAGAGAGGTGGGGGGGGGGGGAAGGCTGCCAAGAGCAAATAAGCAGCAATGAACTTGGCAGCTTCTTCTCTGACTGAGAATCTATCTTTTCACTTTATGAGCTGGTTGGCAGCAGGCTGGGGTTGGGGAAATGTTCTGCTTCCTGAGGAATTAAGAATTAAGGGTAAAAAGAATTAAATGGGGGGAAATAACAGATGGGGGTGAGATGAAGTGTTAGAAAATAATTTGTAAGGTGGTAAGCAAAGGAGGGAAGGAAGGGTCATATATAACAGGAGAAAGGGCAGTATACAACATAGGCAGACATTATGTATACTACAGATGGACATTAGACAGACATTGATATGGGCAACACAACTCATGCACACACATAGACAGACACTGAGGATCGATCCATGGGTTACAGCTGAAAATCTGATCCAGGTGAAATGGCACAAAATGCTTAAAAAATATAAAACCAGCAAGTCAGATGGGAAGATTTTCCATTTTCTAGGCCAATTATAATGGGTGAGGGTAAAGTTTACCTAAGAAAGGCTTCATGGGTTACATTATGTATAGAGCATTCTTTTTTTGGGGCGGGGTGCACACCCAGTGACACTCAGGGGTTACTCCTGGCTATGCGCTCAGAAGTCTCTCCTGGCTTGGGAGACCATATGGGAAACCGGGGGATCGAACCGCAGTCCGTCCTAGGCTAGCGCAGGCAAGGCAGGCACCTTACCTCCAGCGCCACCGCTGCCTGTATAGAGCATTCTTAAAAAAATAATCATATTTTTAAATCTAGAAAATTAAGTGATTATGGTATTGAGCACATCATGAAATATTTTCTAGCGGGTCTTGAGCATTCAGGATCTTTTCCTAAAAGTAATCTAAAATCATGAGCATTGTGGCACAATGATAAACTACCTACAATTGAAAACAAATTACAATAGCATATTTAATTAATTTAATAGGAGTTTACGGCATGAAATTGCATATTTTATTGCTATCTGTGGACATTAGATTATATTAGCAGGCATAATCAAGTAGAAAATGAATATATTAGAATTTTTGTCAGGACATTATCATAATGAGCACTATATTCTGAGTCTAATATAGTATATCATTGCAATGTGGAATTGGGGTGGACAAAAGAGTTTTTATAGGCATAGTAAAATTAAGAAATTAAAATTACTTATAGCGAGCACTCTTGTGGGAGTAGATGATTTCCAAATTTCTGTGGATAAAAACATTAGAACATTATTATAGATATAGATATAGATAAAGATCAGTTGTTTGAGCACCTGTCCAAACTAAACAGCCATATTCGTTCTTGATGGGAGAGTTTAATCCATTGACATTTAAGGAAACTATTGACAAAAAGGGCTGTTTTTTGCCATTATATTGTACAGGGTTGTTGTTACAATTGGGGATTTGGTTTGTGTAATTGTTCATTGAGTAGTTCATTTAGGGTCGATTTGGTTAGCATAAATATTGGGAGTTCCTTTTTGTCTAAAAATGTTTTTAATCCTTCCTCCCACGTAAATAAGAGTTTTCCTGGGTAGTGGACTCTAGGTTGAAAGTTTCTTTTATTCAGTTGTTTGAATATGTCATTCTACTCTTTTGCCTGGATTGTTTCAAATGGAAGATCTAGTTTGATTCTTATATTGCTTCCTTTATATGTGAGGGTCTTTTCTGCTTTAAGGAGTTGATCTTACTCTTTGGTTTGTTTGGGGGATTTTTTTTTGTTTTGGGGGGTTTGTTGTTTTTTGTTTTGTTTTGCCATTTGGATTACTAAATGTCTTGGTGTTGTTCTGTTATGGTTTATTTTGGGGGGGGGCACTCTTTTTGTCTCTTGGATTTGTAGAGAAACCTCTTTCCCATGGGTGGGGATGTTCTCTGCTATTATCTCCCTCACTATTTGTTCTTCCCCTTCCCCATTTTCTTCCCCTTCTGGAAGTTCTATAATTCGGAGATTATATCTTCTGTCTTTGTTCATTATGTACCTTACATTTTCTCCCAAAGTTTTGTCTCTCCTTTCTTTTTTGACTTCTTTATCCAGCTGGTTTTTAATTTGCCTTGAAGTTTGTCTATGTGATTTTCCACCTGTGTAATTCTGTTATGACTTGCTAACATATTGTTTTAGTTCCTTCAGTTCCATTTGTATGGATTCTCTCATACTTTGAAAGAGTTCTACTTTGAGTTGGTTTAATTGTTCATCTATAGATTTCTTTTTTTTTTTTTTTGGTTTTTGGGTCACACCAGGCAGTGCTCAGGGGTTACTCCTGGCTCCATGCTCAGAAATTGCTCCTGGCAGGCATGGGGGACCATATGGGGCACCGGGATTCGAACCGATGACCTTTTGCATGAAAGGCAAACGCCGTACCTCCATGCTATCTCCTGGGCCCCGATCTATAGATTTCTTAATTTCACAAGTTAGTGACTCCTTGATTTACATTGCTAAAACATTGAGTGTTGATTTTTGGTCCTCATCTATAAGGTTCAGGAGTTTGGGTGGACTTGGAGATTTGCAAGAATTTTTCTCCATATCTCCCACAGTAGATGTCTTCTTTAGCTACCTCACTGATTGACACCTAGAAGATACATTTATATCACAATATACCACTGGTTTGATATGAGAAAAATACAAATAGAATTTAGTTCAGAGAGATACTTGTTAAGTAGCAATAATGTGCATAGTACCACTCTAAAACATGATTGAAGGTGGGAGGTTTCTTTTTTTGTTTTGCTTTGTTTTGTTTGTTTGTTTTTTGGGTCACACCCGGCAGTGCTCAGGGGTTACTCCTGGCTCCATGCTCATAAATTGCTCCTGGCAGGCAAGGGGGACCATATGGGGCACCGGGATTCGAACCGATGACCTTTTGCATGAAAGGCAAACGCCTTACCTCCATGCTATCACCCGGGCCCCATGAGAGAAGGTTTCAAATAAAGTACTCAAGAAGAGGACTGATGGACTCAAAGTGGATTCTGAATCATGAGGGAGATGGGAATTAGGACACAAATCAAGAAAATTATAGGAGATTTTCAAACTACGTGATCCAGATGAAAAGTCCAGGTGTGAAGTGCACACATTGCCCACTATTTTAGTCTCCATTTATCTGGTTATTATAGATTCTCTCCTGCTGAATATAACAGTAAAGCCTTGATTTTCATGTTGCCAAAGTTGCCTTCGTGCTAGAATGAGGAGTGGCTCTTGGAAGAAGCCTGCTAAATATAATTAGGTCCTGATTCTGAATGAAAAAGATAAATGAAAGAGTGAATGTTTTGCAAGACAACCCTAAATCTTCAGCAAGATTTCTAAAGCTTGATGCAATTCACAACTGCAATAGTTTTCCACTTTAATCTTTGTATAATATAAATTATTCATTTATCATATTTATATGCCTATATATTAATAGTGAAAAATAAATACCATGAATATAAACTGGCATAAATTTACTAACATACTTTGAAAGGAATACTACAAAAATTAACCTCTGAAAATTTTACTGAGATAAAGCCATCCTGAGAAATCAAATTCTGCTTAATTGCATAAAATTATGGAAACAATGAGCTAATTGCACATTTTTGTGTTAATGACTCATTAGCCCTGATATTACCTGCCTAATTA
>PVKC010039038.1:0-12615 GCA_004027635.1 Crocidura indochinensis | reverse complement strand
GTTCATTTGGAGCCAGTTTTGAAATTTGGGGTCTCAGGAAATGAACTCTGCCTGCTCTATAGGTCCTGGGCCATGTCCATCCCAGAAGCCATGACCACCAGGAGCCAAGTCACACTGCAAGGAGCCCTTCGGGGGTGGGGGGGAGCTTTTCCCTACTGGCTCAAGACCCCCAGGAGAAGCACAATGAGCATCCAGGAACCTGGAAGCCCAGCTCTGCTGCTTTCCAGCTGAGCAGCCTGGGCCCAAGAACTATACTGCTCTAATTGATGATTCTCTGAACTCTCAGTTATGGTTAAGTAGGCCATGACAGAGAGCGCACAGGGTGCCTTTGATTGTCATGTCTTTTATTAAAATAACTAGTTTGATCTCCTCCTGCTTTTTACCACCCTATGGTGTGACTTAGGAATGTGAAAAAGATGGTAATGATGAAACTCACTGGTCTAAAGAAATAAGACACAGGGAAAGAGTCACAGTGTCCCCTGGCATAGGTAACAGGGTCAGATTGGAAGAAGGTTAATAAAATCTTTCTAGCTTATAAGCACTATCACAAAATCCAGAAAACCTTCCTAATTGACAACAATCAGTATTGGAGGCAGCCCGTTTCAGGATCTTTCAGGATACAAAGCATGATTTCAGGATTGGCTTTCTTCTCTAGAAGAGTTGTAACAGGGATGTTTCCAACCTCTGATCCACACGACTGAATTTACAAAGTTGGTCTGAGCAACTTTATTATATTGTTGCTTCATATGCTCCAATCAATCCTTACACTGGATTTTATAAACAAGATGTGCCTCCCTGTATTTACAACCTGATCCTGTTATTTATATATATGTATATATATGTATGTATGTATGCATGTATTTGGGTTTGGGGCCACATCCTGGGATGCTCAGGTATTACTCCTGGTTTTGCACTTAGAGATTGCTCCTGGCAAGCTTGAGGGACCATATGGGATACTGGGAGTTGAACCTGGGCCTGTCCTGGGTTGGCTGCATGCAAGGCAAATGCCCTACTTCTGTACTGTCACTCTGGCCCCCTGATCCTGTTGTTGGATGGTTCCACACACTACACTTCAGAATAACTCTTCACATTCCAATCTGTTAGAAATGCCACCAGCACTTTCCACTAGGAACTTCTCCAGGATGTCAACTCTGTTATTCACCTGTATTCATTATCACCCACTATCATCTCCAAGACAATGATATTATTTTAGAGGCTTCATATAAGTCCCACACTGGAAAATAGAACATGGGTAGAAAGCTAGACAAGATGGTCAACTCAGGCATCTCTGAAGACTTCATCAACTGGCACCTTACTTACTTCACTCCCAGGCACCTCTAAATAGTTCTTTTATTCACTTCTCTTGTAACCTTGTCTGTGACCTGCAGAGGCAGGAACCTGTCATGAAAACCGGATGTGATTGAGAACAAACAAGTGAGTGCAGAGCATTCCCAAGGGTACAGGGGAGAGGGATGGGGCAGAGGTCAAGGACCTTGGAAATCAGAGAGCAGTAGAAATGAAGCCAGTGAAAATATAGGACATTAACTTGCTCAGAGCATGCAGTCTGTGGAGGGAGGTGAGAGAAACATTTGAGAGAATAAATGTTTCCATGCTGAGCCTGCCTTCCACAGCTGCTGCTTCTCAGGCTCTAACCCAGCTTGAAACCCCAGCTGACCACCTGGTGGGACTTAGTCTTCTAGAAGGATCTTTTAAAAGGCACCCATGCCAGATTCCTTGGGATGCAATGAAAAGTGCATCTAGAGTCTGCATTTATCAAGGACACAGTGACCCATCACTGGGGATAGTCAAGAGCTTTATTATTCCAAAAACAGTCTGAGGCCCAAGTTCAATTTTAATTGTAGACCTGCTGTCTAGGACATCCACTGTGCCTCCTCTGCCCCTGCCTACATCAATGAGAAGAGAAGGGTCTTGTTTCTACAGTCCTTTAAGCTCCAGTAAGGAAGCTGAAAGAAAGCATTGAAGGTATGAAAATGTCAATTCTTGGGACCATCTTCTCTTAAAAGCACTTGCTCAGAGATGAGCTTGAGTGAAGTAAAAGAGATGCGAAGATATAAATTCAAGAACTGAGGGGATGAAAAGGAGTGATCTTATTTACATCTTCTTTTCCCACATAGTAAATACATATACATACAAAAAACAAGAACAGATTATAACAAAATATTTCTAAATACACAAAAGAGGACTGCATATCATGATTCACGCCAAGACATCCTACACCCAGCTCTAACAATTATCCACTTGGGGTCAATCCTTTTCTCTCTTGACCTGCCTGCCCTTCCTATCCCACATGCCACTCAAAGAAAATTCCAGCCTTTGTTAACATTTCATCTGTACATCTTCCAGTGATCCCTAAAAAACATACACACAAATGAAGTTGTTATGTCTGAATTTGACTAGCTCTATAGATTCACTCTGCTCTTGATGTATACCAAATTGTGCAAAATTATGAGTCCACCAACCACTGAGCTGAAAGCTGGAGGAGAGGGTTGGTCAAGTTCCCTGCCCTGACAAAACCATCCTAGCTGCACCCACAACCCATAATTACCACAAATAATGGCCCTGCCTTACAACTTCTCTATTTCTCTCTGTAGACACCAGTCTGACCAAAACTCCAGGTATGGAGTTGGGTTGACATCAACTGGACTTTTTTGGACTGAGTATGGGCACATTTCTCCAGACTTCTTGTACTTCTGGAAGCTTTGGCAGCCGAAAGCATGTCCCATAAAAGCCGTAGTGTTCGTAATAGTGTGCTTGGAATTCCTGAACAACTCTAATTTCTTAAATACTTGTCATCCCAGTAAGAACACACCAATTAAGATGCCAATGTATATATAAAGCCACCAAATGTTCAGAAACAAAGCAACAAAATGATGAACTAGCAGCAAGCTTACTAACTCTTCTGACCAAAATTGAAAGACCTCATTTCAAGATACAATAATTTTGATATATTTTCATGTTGATAACTGTTTTTCTTTCTTCTTTCTTTCTTTTTTTTTAAATAATGTCACTCCCACTTACATGGAAACAAACATATTATTATCAACTATGCAACTATGTGATACATGATCTTTAAATAAAGTAGTTTATTTTAAAAAAGTGCTAATATTTTAATGCATTCATAGTGGTTTAGTGAGCAAAAACAAGGAATGTTTTCTGGTGATAGTAGCAACAGTTCCCTAATAAGGTCACATCATCATTGTTATTATGTACAGTCTTATAACTCACTAGTTACAAATTCTCAGGTTGAAATTCTAACCCATGAAGAGGACTGCATGAAAAATGAGGACTCGGGAAGTACTAAGCTCTGAAGGAACCTTCGCTACTTTTCCCTTCCACCCTGCAGGTAGCACCTACAGCTTATGCTTCTAGCCTCAAGAATTGCAAACAAAATATGAGCAACACTAGGAGTGATTCCTAATAGGAGAGATAGTAACTTTGAACATCACTAAGTGTGGCTCCTAAAACAGAAAGAAAGAAAGAAAGAAAGAAAGAAAGAAAGAAAGAAAGAAAGAAAGAAAGAAAGAAAGAAAGAAAGAAAGAAAGAAAGAGAGAGAGAGAAAGAGAGAAAGAGAAAGAAAGAAAGAGAAAGAAAGAAAAATAAAGAAAGAGAAAGAAAGAGAAAGAAAGAAAGAAAGAGAAAGAAAGAAAGAAAGAAAGAGAAAGAAAGAAAAAGAAAGGAAGGAAGGAGGAAGGAAGGAACAAGGAAGAAAGAAGGAAGAAAGAACGAAAGAAAGAAAGAAAAAGAAAGGAAGGAAGGAGGAAGGAAGAAAGGAACAAGGAAGAAAGAAAGAAGAAAGAAAGAAGGAAGGAAGGAAGAAAGAAGGAAGGAAGAAAAAGAAAGCAGAAAGAAAAGAAGCTTCTGTTGAAAAACTCTTCCGTTGTTATATCAGTCCAAACAAAATACAAATATTCCACAAGTGCTCAACTGTCTAAGTCAATGCATATTTGAAGTCCTTTCCTGACGGTCCTGGCGGCTAGAAGGATTAACCATCCAGGGCATGTAGCTGACTCAAGTAATCTCACCCAGAGATTTACTCCCTTGCAAGCATCTCCCTCATTTCCAGACTTGTAGGCAGCTTCAGAAAACCAAATCCTAAAATTCTTGTAGTTGAGGAACTTCAGGGGGAAAGCATGAAGATAGGGAAGCATATGGCTGAAGCAGGGAAAGGGAAGATTATTGTGGAGCAGAACATGAGCACTAGGGAGAGCACTAGGGGGTGAGTCAATGTGTTGGACCTGGCCTGGGTTTCCAGAATATAGATTTGACATCCAGCTCTCTTTGTGCAGGCATTGTAGGGCCCGTTGGGGGATGCTGAGCAGGCAAGATGCATGGGTAGGACTGAGGCTAGTAAGGGAAGTGTCTGGTGACAGACCTTTCAACACCTACCACAGGGACTCTCCCATGTCTACACCAAGGGCCAATCCAGTGGAGGAGTCAGAAGGAGTAAAGGAGGAGAGAGGTGACAGACTATTTTGGGACATGAGTGAGGAGGAAGGTCAGAGCTGTGAGGACTGGCTCTGATCCCAGAGACAACAATGCTTCCTGTGCTCCAGTTGAAACACGGAGATCCATGGTGACGACAAGCAGGGTGGCCAGAGGCCCCAGTCCAGGCCTGTCACCAGGAAGAGGTGGCTCTGCAGCTGTTGGGTCAAGGGTACAGGCCCTATGGGATGCCTGTTGTCTTTCTCTGGAGCACCCAGCTTCTGGGACAGCCTGGTCCATGAGAACAAGAATCTGCCTTCCTCTCCCCAATGGCAGGGACTACAGGTCTTGCCCAGAGCCCCATCAATGGAGAATTGACTTTGGGCTTCTTGATCTGATTCTGACTGACTCTGGTTACCCCAGGTTAAGGGAGTAAGAAGCTGAATTTTGGCAGGAGATAGACTATATTAACAACCTCTGGTCTCTTCCTGATTGCTGGTGTCCCAGTGAGAGAAGCACCATCTTGCATCCTTTGATTTGCTACTCCAGAAGAAATAACATCTCCCCTAGCTTATGCTTGGCAAACTGCTGTCCTCTATCCTCAGCTCTCCCTCTAAGACATATACTGAGGAGCCATTTCTTTACGTGCTGAGTAGTACTGTCTTCCCTCTTTGGGGAAAGTCAAAGAGACTGCCACACAGAAGGGTCAGGAGGAGAAGGAATAATGGGGACTAAATGGATCTCCCACACAAGAATTTCTGATACTATTGGCATGAGTGTTCTGGGAAGCACTGAATGGTGAAACGGCAGGTAAAAGCAGCACCATGCAAAAGTTCCAGCTCTGAAAGGAAAAGACAAAGCTGGTACCTGCATGTTATTTGTTTCTTGTTTGTTCTGGAAAGAGACTCTCTGGAGAATTTGGAATCAGATTTCACCTTAGAAAGCAGGCCAGATTCCTGCTGACAGTTTGTAGGGATGTGGCAGTGGCAGTTTGTCTAGTTTGCCATGTGGGTTGAATTCATTTACTGGGGACACACTACACAGTTTCAATTCTAGAATTGCACCATCAATCAATCACTAAGTCATCAGCAGCCTCTGATTTTGCACTATTTAGTGGTGTGTGCTTAGAGGCCCATAGGCTCCACTGGCAATTCTTGACCAACCAGGCCAGTAGTGATGTGAAGATCCAAGCTGTGGGGCTGTTCAGGGACCTGTGGCTGGGGCATCAATGAGCCATGGCAGGGGTGTAGAAGGAACACACCCATCAATGCTCAGCAATTTCTAGGACTCTACTTAGAAGTTCCCCAGAGGTCCATATACTGCCAGGGGTCAAACTTGCCATCCTAACTGATGCCTATTTCTCAGCCTTGGGTTTTGCACTCTGGTGAAGGAACATTTCTTAGAAATTACAAGGCTACATAACAGCGGTAGGTAAGCTTCTAATATGTGTCCTATGTACATCTAAGTCAAAAAAGGACTGTGGGTGGATTCTTCTGAGCTCTTAAAGGCCTTGAGTCTTTGCCCTCATGTGGTTAATATAGCTAAATTTCTTGCTACAAGAAGTCTTTCTACAACCTACAACTGTTAGCAATACAACAAAAGTGTGGACAAATCGGGTCCTCAAGTATTATATTAAATGGAAAAATATTAAATGTTTGGGGCTGTGGGAGTGATTATTTGAGCTTTTCCCAGTGTGTGTGCGGGCAGCAATGACATGTTGACATTTGTCATACATGGCCATCCTTGGACTATTTTAGGTTTCATCTGCCCAAGTAGACTATACTCTGGGCGAGAGCCAGATTCTCCCTTGAAGTACTCCAGAGGTCCAAGGCCCTATCTGGGCCGGCACATCATTGACATGGTCTACGAAGTGCTTTGGCACTTCAGTACCTGGGGACTACTTGAGCCACCCCAGCAGTGTTCTAGGGCCTCTATAGCTACACCTGGAGATGCTTAGGGGACCATGTGGTGCTGGGGATCAACCAAGGCAAAGTACAGCAAGGAAAACTACTTTAACCCCTGTGCTATCTCTCTGGCTCCTTTCTTCTTCTGAGGTTAGCATATGTGGATGCATGTGATTTATCAGAGTGAAACTATGGGTGCTCAATAATAACTGTTGATTTGAGAATTGAGGGTCCACATTAATTAATTAGAAGAATTGGGTAGGGCTATTCTGTTGATTAGAGGGATTCTGCTCTTTGTAGTGAACCAACTTCCTTCATTCCCTACCTAAGAACACAAATTCCTTCATCAGGACACAACTAAACTAGCATCATGAACTAGCAGGGCCCTGAACTTCTTCCTAGGAGACCGAGAAAGAGTTAATTCAGATCTGTACGAATTAGGAGACAGTGCTCTAAGAATTACAAAGAATGGGTCTATAACACAATAAGATTGTTTTTTTAAGGACAAAAAGTAGTAACTGGGGACATTTCATATGAAGACATAATCATGTTAACCTCACTGCTTTTTTAAACATTTGCATCTGTGAATTGTAGAGGTTCAACATAAAGCAGATTGCCTATATCCACAGAAAGCTATTCTGGCATGAGAAATTTCTCTTACATAAAGCAAAAACAGATGTGTGAGAGGGAAAGCAAACTCACTATGGGTGGATCAACATACAGAACTTTATAGTTATCTCGGGAACTATATACAGTGTGAAACAATTAATATGAAAACTTGACCATACTATGTCACAAAAAAGAAATATTAAATAAAGCACAGTATCTGGAAAATACTGATTATTAATGCAGATGAAAAAGATAGCAGTATATTCACATATATTCCACATTTTTTAAGGGAAGGATATCTGAGAACTAAACTAACAATGCACCAGAGAAAAGATTCAGGATATTTTTGCCAAATGTTTCCTGGAAGATGTGAATTCAGATACACTGGACTGCTCATGTGATTAATAAAAGTACTATGTCCTTGCAAGAGGAAAGAATAAACAGTATCACATAAGTGTATACTGGGAGTCATGAGCAAATAAATTTGGAAATAGGAAAGGATTCAAAGATGGGCCCCTCTTTGGGTGCAGGCTGGGAATTACAAATTACAGAGCATAGACAGGTGCTCTGTGAAGGATAAGAGTGTTTATAGTCAGGAGGAGATGCATTCCATGTGAAACTGAAAAAGTCATCCAAGAACTCCTTGAACATAATCTGCTGTGAAATGAACATAAATATATAATATGTACATAGTACATGCATATGTCATAAATTGAGAATGGTGAGAGTTAAGACCAGGCAGGTAGAAATAGATGTTAATGTGATTCAAGTAACCTCAACTATTTGCTATGCTCATAAAACAGAAACCAAGTCACAGGAAAATTTTTTTCAAATCTCACACACACACTCAATGATATATAACATTAAATGAAGTTTAGAGGGCACAGAAATATCCAAAGCAAAAATAATTAATGTGGTGATAAAAAGTTACAAATTCTGAATGTCCATGAAAAATGATGTATTTCAGTTAATGTTTTTTATTCATGCTGTTACACAAATTATCTGAAGCCACACAGGATTAATTGTTTAAAAAATCAACAACACTGAAATCATGAGATCCAATATTAAACAGCCTCACTTAAAAATGTGCCTGTTATGATGACAGACTGGGACTTGGGTATGGGTGGCTTACAGGAAGGCGTCTAGGGACATTGATAGAGGGAGGTTGACATTGGTGGTGGGTTTGGTGCTAAAATATTGTATGTCTAAAACTCAACTATAAAGAATGTTGTAAATCACAATGCTTTAAATGAAAAATTAAAAAATAAGCAAAGTATTAAAATACATATTCTAAAACTCCCCAATGATTTAAACTTTAAATAATAAAATAATACCAATTATACCAATCTCTACTTTTCTTGTCTTTATTATGAGAATCAGCCATTTTCTTCTGACTTTACTAAATGTTTTCTGAACTTCTATTCAAAATTTCTTGAGCAAGGAAAAAGAATGATAAAATACAAGAATCCAAGGCTCTCCAATAAAAATATCAAGAAAATAATATATTTTAAAGGAATGAGCTCCAACTATGGGTTCTATGAATAAACAAAAACCCAGACTGCAAAAGGTTGCTGAAGGATTTTCACAATTAATTTCAAATCCACTCTTTCATTGGCAGAATTGTTTGAGAAGTCTGTAGGCTTTAGGAGAAAAATATACAGTGTAAAGAAGTAGGCTGAAAAGGAACATCTTCATTGCTAATGAGAGACATCAACATCTGAATTTAATAATCAGATGCCATTTGAAGTCTATATAGTTTTTCAATAAGGATAGAGACTTAAACAAGTCAGGCTAAAATTACACATAACTCACTGTATCTATTTCAACTGTGATTAATCTCTTTTTATGTGTACATGTGCAATCTTTTAAAGCAACCTAGAAAGGATGAAGAATAAAACTACGATTCAACAATGATTGTCAATAAAGCAATGAGGAGATTCCAGTTCTTTCTTTCTTGAAGCTGATTTGAAATGTCTGTCATTTCATAAGATCATCATACCACTTCATACACAATGCAGTTGCTCCACCTTTTGGGGAGCACACCTGGTTGTTCTCAGTCATCACATCTAGTGGACTCGGGGGATCATATGGAGTGCGAAGCTTGAACCCAGGTCATCCATGTACAAGGCAAAAATGCCCTTCCTGCTGAACTAACGGTCTCGCCCTGCCCTTGCTTCATTTTTAGCACCCCAATCGACATCTGTCCTTTTTAAAAATTTCCTAAGAACTCAAATCTAGAATAGCCATCCTATTTCCTCACAAAAATCTCAAATATTCTTTTTTTTTAATTTTTATTTTATTAAAAAAATTAAGGACTGAAGTCTAGGGCAATTGAATTTCAGATATACAATGAGTCAGGTCCCTTCCCACTGCCGCTGTCAACCTATCTCCACCAACAGATCCATGGTGCATCTTTTCCCACCACTCTTTGCCCCCTGGCCTGCCAGTATAACAGGTCCCTTTGAGTTTAGATTGTTAAGGTTTGAGGCTCTTGATTCTATTATCGTTGATTTTTGCTTGGATATTTAATTCTGTCCTTATTTATTTCCCCACCAATTCATCCAAAACCACTTGGTCCCTGGTCCCCCGCCTTTCCTTATTCCTTTTTTTGTTTTTGTTTTATTGTTTTTTGTTTTTCGGCCATACCTGGTGATGATCGGGGTTACTCATGACTATGTGCTTAGAAATCATTCCTGGTTTGGGGGACCATATGGGACACTGATGAGATGGAACTGCAGTCTGTCCTAGGCTAGCTTATGCAAAGCAGACACCTTACCACTTTCGCCACTGCTTCGGCCCCTCTTTATTCCTTTATTTTTAGTTTTATAGAAAAATGTGGGACTATGTAGCAAAATAATCTATAATGTAATCTGTGTCCCAAGGTTCTATAAAAAGGCAGGATCCCCTATTTAAAAGATAAAAGATAAAAAATACAATAAAATAAAATTTATCCAACAACAAACATGTTTGTAACCATGGTGCTTAAATAAAAATATTATTTAAACATTTTAAAAGTGTGTGGCAGGTTTTTTTATATATAGGCACAGCAAAATATGGGAAAAATAGAAAGAAAAAAACCTTTGGCCTAAAAATAGGGAGAGAGACCTTACCCATGAAGCATTCTAAAGTAAGACCAACTACAGATTCCAGGCATACTAAATTCTCTAACCCCAAAGTCTTTCCCTGTGGTCGTACTAAAAGTTCTTCACAATCACAGTTGTCATGGTCAGGTTTCTGTAGTGGGAGTTCCTGGAAGAACTTATATATTCTTTTTAGGTGAATAAGTCCTCAATAATATAGGGAAGGATTATGGGAGGGAAGAGGCGTGGTGGGGAAATTGCTTGCCTATCCATCAACTGAGGAACTAAAATATAAGCATATCCTTTCAAGGAACATTTCAAAGATAGCACAGTGTACAATATATATGACACTTACCTTACTATTGACAGTAAGTCAGTACTTATTGTCAATAGTAAGTATTATTGTCAAACAATTGGCATGTTTCCTGTTTAAACTTAAGGTCTATAGTTTGATGATTTGATCTACATATTACTGAAATGTTTTTCATAATAGCTTTGGTTATTCTTAATACTTTATTATTATCTAATTCTTAATTTTTAAAAATTAATTTTATTGAAATTATTGTGATTTTCAAAGTCATTCATAGTCAAGTTTCAAACATACAATGAATCAGGGCCAATCCCACCATCAAAGTCGACCTCCCTCCACCAATGTTTCCATGTGGTGATATGGGATACATTCTTTTCTATTTTCTTATTAATCATATAGCTCTTTATCATTCACTGCTATGTATTTTTAACCTTGAAATAAATGTCTTTTATTCCTTTAACTCATTTATATGCTCTTTGGGGACAAGGAATTCTGAGTTATATAACTCTTTCCATGTGGTCCTTATATCACTAGAACTATCAGAGGTTTTCTTTAAAATATAGTTTCAGTTCAGTGGTGGAAAAAAACAATAACATACAGTTTTTGCAGTTATGAAGCCAGAAGGAAGGGCTAAGGAAGCTTCATTTATAACATGATGTCCAGATAAGTTTTATGTACCCAAAATGAATGGCATATATATTTTATGTAAGTATATATTCTATGTCTATCCCTCTCCCTCTGACTCATTTTACCTGGCACAATAATCTCCATATCCATCCATGTATAAGCAAATTTCATGACTTCATTTTTCCTAACAGCTGCTTAGTATTTCAATCCTAGGGGTATAACCTATGAGCTCAAAAACACAATACAGAAAAGCCCTCTGCATTTTTATGCTCATTTGAGCACTATTTATAATCTGGATTCTGGAAACAACCCAAGTACCCAAGAACAAATGAGTGAATAAAGAAAAAAATCGTTTTTAAATTGAAGTAATATTGGTTTACAAGGGAACAAATGTTTGTCTTGGGGGTAAAATGTTACCATATCACATCTACCATCCTATTGCTAATATTCATCCACCACAGACTTTTGGATTCTCTTCCCTACTCCCCATCATTGGTAACCTCCATTCTGTGGTCAAGACATAAGGGTTGTTTTCACTGGACATGGACTATCCTCGGTTTTGTTTCTTTACAATTATCTATGAGTAAGACCATTTGGTATTTGTCTTTCTTCATCTGACTCAACATAGCACAATCCCCTCTAGTTCTGTACAGTTTACAGTCTCATCAAGAGTGTTGGTAGTGGTAGGGACTGGAGCAATATTACATTGGGTAGGACATTTGCCTTCCACAGGCCTGTGCCAATGCAGGTTCAGTATCTGGCATCCCAGATAGTCTCCTGAGTATCTCCAAGAGTGACTCCTGAGTACAGAACCCCTAAGTACTATCAGGATTTATCTCTAAATTCCTCAGAACTTTTTATTTCTGACATTCAAATTGGTGTGGTATGATATCATTATTTGGATTTTAATTTCCCTGAAAATCAGTGACAATGAGCATTATTATATGCCAAGCAACCATCCATATTCTTCTATGAAGAATTATCTACTTAGCACTTTTCCCCACTAAAGTTTTTTTTTTGAGGATTGTGAGTGCATTATATATTCTTTGAATATTTGTCCTTGGTAAGATGATTGGGGTAGAAATATTTTCTCCCATTAAGCATGGTATCTCTTTGTTTTAGTGATTGCTTCTTTTGCTGTGCAGAATCTACACAGCAACTTTTAAACTTTTTCAACTACCAGCTTAAATTATTGAATTTTTTTAGTTGCAAACAATCCTGTTTTCTTCATCCCTGTTTTTATTTTGTTTGCATACCTTTGTATTGCTTCCTTTTTACTCCTTCACTGATTTTTATTCAATAGACCGATTGCTTTTCACCAATCTAACAGTGACTAACAGGTAAAGTTAAGGAATGAGTGAACTCATTACCTGAGTAAAGACCTGCAAGTTTACAGAGAAGCTTTTTCTTGATAGAACAAGATGCTCTTCAGTGCATGGAGACATGAACTAGCAAATGAAGAATAGCAGCGTCCTGGTACAGGTAGCTGTACATGCTCATGTATCAAAAAAAAAAAAAAAGAAAGGAAGGAAGGAAGGAAGGAAGAAACAAAGAAAAAGAATGAAAGAAAGCGAGAAAGAAAGAAGGAAGGAAGAAAGGAAGGAAGGAAGGAAGGAAGGAAGGAAGGAAGGAAGGAAGGAA
>PVKC010039037.1:0-12641 GCA_004027635.1 Crocidura indochinensis | reverse complement strand
ATGACCTTTTACATGAAAGGCAAACGCCTTACCTTCATGCTATTTCTGGGCCCCAGCTTTTGTTTCTATTAAGATTGCTTAAGATCTTAATTTCCTCCAATAATGTTTACTGACGACATAAAACTTATTAAAATCTAAAATCACTCATAAAATTTCAATCTACCTTCTTTTTGAAATGCTAACAATATTTCAGATAGTGTAATATATAGTGAAGTTAAACTCTTATTTTCAAATAACTTTTCAGTTCGGAAGATTTGGAGTTCAGTTTGTTTTATTTTCTTTTATCCCTAAGCATATGATGAGTCAGAACATTTTTTTAAGAACCCTGAGAGATAGAACAGCAGCTAATGATAAGTCAGCAAGCTGGCCCAGGTTTGATAGCCAGCACCTGCAAATGGTTTTCTGATCTTGCCAGGAATAGTGCTTGAGTGTAGTCAGGAGTAACTCCAGTGCCCAAGTAGGTGTGGCCCCCTACAAAGAACAAGGCAAAACTTCCCTTAGGAAAGCTTTAGCAAGATTTCTTTAAGAAAACATTGCTGTAAATCAGCTTTGTCACAGGGGACGCTCAATGAAACCCTGAAGTGAGAGGTGAGGAGTCAACAATAAGAGACTCTAGCACGCAATTATACTGTTGAAGCTGGATCTGCTTATGTTGGGCCCAACACATGTATTTATATGTTTTTATAGAACCTTGACCTTAATCTAATATAGAAATGCTTTCTCTATTTCTCTGAAATTCATGGTGCAAATAATTTCATGCATTAAAACATGCACATCCATTTCTTAACTACAGATATTAGACACAAGGAAAAAGAAAGCATAGTTTGGTTATTAGGTGATAGACAGAAACTTGTATGTCAGAAATAAGGATCTGGCCAACCAATTCTTCCATAAATGACAAATCAAAACACTGCACCCCTTTTCCATTTACCTAGACATTCCCAACTCCCTCCTTATATGTACCTGTGGGAGATAGGGGTGGAACTACCAACTCTACATTCTGCATTCCTCTATAGAGGGTTTTAAAATTCTCCCCCAATCTAGAACACAACAAATCTCCACCACTCTGTTTTTCTTTCTTTCATGGAACCCTGTCCCAAAAGGTATTAAACTATATTTAGTTATCCATTAACTCATGTGATCAAATAAAATTTTCCTGCAACAATTCTTATTCAAGGGACATATATAAATATTTAAACTCTATAAATCTTCAGTACTAAGATTCAAAGTAACATTATACATTTACTTAAACAAAATCAAAATATTTTCCTTATCATTTTTCAACTATGTTTACAGTTTTTTTAGGATCCTAATAGCAAGCACATCTTCTAGAGGTAACAAAATCCTTTTGATTATTGCTTTCCAACCCTTGACTGCAAACCCGTACAAGACAAGAACAAGACATGAAACTCCCATTAGTAAAGCATGAACAATTAGCATATAATCAAACAGTATACAAGATTGGAATTAATGCATGTGGTTTTTCTCCTCAGAGGATGACATTCTTTGTTTGGGGCTTTGTCTCCTCAAGGGATATATATCCCAGCTTTGCCAAATGATAGACAGGAGTCATCGCACTAAACCACTGCTTCCAAATCCTGAATTTGTATGGCTACAACTAAAACATATTCCTCTAGAGTTTTAAATTGAAATTATTTCTTAAGCAATACAAAGAATATCAGACTTAAATGTTTAAATTGTTATTATAAACATATTTCTTTTTTGAAGATTTTTATATATATTTTAAAAAATATTGCAAAGTGAATTATGAGTCTTTCATAGTAATATTTAAAATACCTAGTGACAATGAATCAGAGGCATTTCCACCACCAGTGTTGTGTTCCTTCCACCCCTGTTCCCAGCATGCATTCTAAATCTCTTTTCTTTGCTCCCAGACTGGTAGTGCAATTGGTTTTCTTGTGAATAGTGTATATAGTGTATATTGTGTATATATTGTAGATTGGGAATCGATTCTTTTGTCTTTGACTTTGGGTTTGGTGTTTTAGTCTGATCATTTTTTATTTCTACTCAATGTTCATACAACTTTTTGGTCCTGGCACTATCCACTTTTCCCCTCAATGTATGAGGCAAAACAAGATGAATCAAGTTATGTGGGTCTGTTTGAAAAACAAAAAAAAGAAAAAAAAGTGGAGAGTCCATATAGAGGTTTTAATTATCTATTCAAAATAAGAAAGGAAAAAAAAGAAGAAAAACAATAAAAAAAAACCAAATCAATCAAACAACAACAACAACAAAAACAAAAAACCCCCAGAAACTACCAAAAAGCACAACAGCAACAATAAAACCACAACTAAATAATAACCATTAGAATGAAAAAAAAGGGGAAGGAGGGCTGATGTGGTAAGGTTTCATGCTTTTTTTTTTTATTAATTTTTTATTTATTTTATTTTATTTTTTGCATGGGCACACTTAGTATTGAGAAAATTAGAAAGGGAATTCCCTTGTCCAAAGAGATACAGGGTTCCTCTGTCCTTGAAGCATACTCTCAGGGGAACAACTACAGGCTCCGTACATGCTCATTTTCACACCCCAAGGTCTTTTTATGGTGCCTAGAAACTCTCTGCTCAATTGTGGATGATAAAATCATACCTCTGTTACTACAGATCTTGGTATTTGCACAGGTCATAGGATGAAGTCTAGGCTAGATTCATTATTTACAGTTTTAGAAATTCTGTTCCATCACTGTTGTTATAATCAGTCTTCTGTAATTAGTGGTCTTGGTTTTTGCACAGATCCTAGGACAAAGCCTAGAATAGAGTCTTTTATTATGGTTCTGGAAGTTCTGCTCAGTTGCAGTTGTTAATGTCAGACCTCTGGAATTTTTTGTAAAAATCCTAGCCTGAAACATAGGCTAGGGTCTTTCTTACTGGTTTCAGGATAAGTTCTGGAACTTACCATGGTTGTCAAAGTCAGTCTTCTGTAGTTAGCTTTCTTGGCTTTTGCAAGATCAAAGGATGACAGGTCTTCTGATTTCATCTTATTGTTGGGTGATGAGAAGGTAACCTGCTCTTAGATCAAGTTATTGGCATTTTTTGTTGTCAGGAGGTCAGAAAAAAGTGGTGCGTGTTGGTGCCAGAGCAGTATTCAGAATTTTCAGAGGGAGTTTGGTTCCTGGTGCTGTTGCAGGGAACTCTGTTGGTTCTAAGTCTGGGATCTAGCGTTAAGAATTGGATGGTCGCTTTCTGATCATATGGTGTCTAAATCAGTCCACATCACACATATTCAGGTAGGAAGTGCCCCTTCATGAAGCTAGATATCTCCATTATAGGGTAAGCTAGCCCACCAGACAAGTCTATTAGCTTTCCTGGTGCAGTGAGCTGATATTAACTCCAAGAAATTTTTAGTCAACAGGCACATTGGAGGGTGTTAATTATAACTCCTACATGGATTACTGGCTATATTTCTGTTATACATGACATGGTCGTGGCATTAAATATTTCTTTTCTTATCATGTGACTTTGTCTCCCTTGAAAAAATACAGTCCAAAATTACAGGCCTCAGTCTGACTCAAGGAAATTTTCATTATTTCATCCCCTGGCCAGATAAAACTGCATTTCTTTTTTTGTTTTTTATTTTTTATTTTTTAATTATGAGAACAATGATGTAAAGAGGACAAGGTAAAGATACAGTGGAAGGAGAAATCACCCATAAACAGGGTTCTCAGAAGAAATCCCCTTGCTGACGCCTAAATATTGAACTTACAGTCAAAGAACATTAAGAAAAATAAGACAGAACCCATGTGAATTACTTTGTCCACAAGCCCCCAGATTGTAGTACATTATAACATTTTTGGCAGTACACAAAGCAATCTAAAGCCATGAGATTTATGTGACCCCTTATACATTGAAGGCATAGTATTTTTTATATTTTCATGTACATGCATATTAGTTTAAGTTAACATCAAAAGTTTAAGAGATTTTTTTAAGAGTTAGAGTAGAAAAGAGAAAAGTGAAATTGGTGTTGAGTGGCAAATATTGCTTGCATAGGCCCACCAAAATATGGGGCACATGTAAAGGAAAAGCCTTGCTCTAAATACAAGGAGACCCTACCCATGAAGTTTCCTGGCATAAGACCAACTCCAGGATCCAGACAATCTAGTTTATTCAATCCAAGTCATTGTCTGTAGTGCCAATAGAGTTTTATTTTCACACAGTCTCTATTGTTGGCATCAGGTTTCTGTATTGCAGATCCTGGAGTCTGCACATTCTATGTTGAAGTCAGGCTGGTGTGGAGTATCCTCTAGTTTCACCTCACAATTAAGGGCAATACAGAGCCCTGTCTAGTGAGCAGGTCATTGTTGTTGTTGAGTCTTCTCAGTGTTAAGGGAAGTCTCCTTTGAGTAGTTCAATGTCAGAGCAGTGTAGGGTCTTCAATGGTAGATGATTGCCTCCAGGTATTGTTATAGACAACCTTAGATGTCTATGTTTCATAGATGTCTTCTAAGATCAGGGGTGAATGGAAAATGTCCATTCTTCTGATGCCTGTGCCAGGTCTTTATGTCAATGTTCAGGGTGCGAGATCCCATTGCACTACAAGATTTGTGTGTTCCCATCTCTATTAGATAAGAACTTCTTTGTATGTATAGTATTGTCCCATTTTAATGTGCCTATGCAAACAAAAAAATAAAGCCACTTGGCGTTATCAGAGTATATGGGGTTCTAAGAACATGTCCAACAATACCCATGGCTTGGTTCAAACATAAGTATTCAACTGGGGGACTCTTCCACCAAGTTCCCTATTGAATAGCTCACAAAGAGAAGAAAAGATAAAAATAAAGGGGGGGGGAATTCGTCACTGTATAAGAAAATATTAGGCAAGAGTTATAGCTGTCAAAGAAAACACACATAGAATGTTGAAACGATATACGTGTCCTTCTTATGTCTTTTGAAATAGTTGCGGGTGTTAACTTTAGGGTACCCCTTTGGTCTGTGACTTAGAATTCTACAATACTTAAGTTAAAAAAGGGTACATGTGGAGTAATGATGATAGGGGGTGAGAGAGTTAAAGAAAAACATGATCTTTTTGTAGGGGTGTGCGAAAGGGCAGAGTATAAAATGGACATTCTACAAACATAAAAACATAATTCTATTATAGGGAGTACTATTGATGTAGCGCCCCCACGTGGTTTTGAAAATATAGACTGGTAAAAAAAAATAGCATGACTGCTTCAAGAAGCTGAGAGAACGTAAGTTTAGAGCCCCACCCAGACCCACCCTATGGAGTCTGTTGTGGGCTAGTCCCCAAATTGTAGCAAACAAGTTTCTCTTTCTTTGTCATAAGAACCTCCTTTCTAAACTAGAACCTCCTCCTTTTTAACTGGGGATTCCTTTGACCTATATTGGCTAGTTTTAGATATGTATATTCTAGGGCCTGCTATCATTGTCTTCCTTCTCCTAAGATTCTCCTCCTTTTGTCAGTGCGGAAATACCTTGCAAGCCAAAGAGATGCATATATGTCTCCAACTTGAAAACGTAAAATTGTTTCATCTATTGCAGATATGGGTCCCCATACAATGTATTTTGTGTTGTCTCATTATTTTATATTTCATATTTTACTGCTCATGCAATCCACTCTCCCTAAAGTGGATTCATTGAAATCCCACTGATGGCTGTTGGACAGAAGTTGCCTCCAGCATAAAATGTATGAGTTCTTATCCCTTGTAGACAAGAGCTTGTTTCTGTGCATAAAATTCCCCCCCTTTTTAGTATTATTATTATTGAGGTAATAAACATATAAAGAAAATATAGGCTCCCCATTAAGTCTTTTGAGATATTCTTGTGGGGTAAAACCCAATGCACTTTTTCATCAAACACCATGATCCATGGTCTTGTTAAGTATGAGAAAGGATTAACAGCAGTAAGGTAGTGTCCTTGAGCTGGGGAACCTTCTGGAACTGGACCCAGTAGCATGCAACAGCCCACATTTGTATACGGGGAGGGGCTGAGAAGAAGACCACAAAGCATGAGTCAGAAGGAGTGCTGGTTGTAGTTTCTTTTCTGGGCATGAGATGTGGGGCTGAGAGGGTGTCCTTTCGCTTTGGGAACTGGGTAGTGGCTTATTGGAGCAGGAAGTCGGTCTCAGTACCTAATGAGTTAAGGACTGAGGGTAAAGAGGGTTAAATAAGAAGGGATATCAGATCAGGATTAGGGGATGAAAGGATAGAAGGATTTATAAAGGGGGATGAGGAATGATATATAAGAGGGGCTATATACACTTTAGGCATGGATTATTTATATTTTAGGTTTGGCAATCAGAGATGGGTCCACTGTCTATAAGATCATGCCCACATAAAAACAGACATTAAGTGATATATTCATAAGTTGTTGTTGGCGGCATGACCCTCATAAGACGGGTCTGAGCTCTTAGGAAATAATTGAATTAAGAATAGATAAATAATTAGCTGTGAGAAGCTCAGGGTTTTTGCTCTATGCTGCAGCCCCCAAGCGCTGGCAATCTTAAATATATTACTTATAAAGTCCATATGGAAGTAGTTTTTGAGGTGTAAGAACTAAGTAAGTTGGAGTAGTGTGGGAAGAACTACACAATTCTTAGTTATTTTTTTTAGGAATTTATCCATTTTTTATTATGAATATTTTCAAAGTCTTAAAATGAAAAACTATATAATAAATACCTAAGCACTCACATTAAATCCTAAAATACATATTTTGGTGTACTTGTTTTATCACGTATCTCTCCAATCAGTATTATATGTTAAAATATATATTTTAAACTTTATTATAATAATAAAACATAATTATAATAATTTTTGTTTTGACTAAAGTGGATTACAATTCTTATTTTTATTACAAATGGAACTTGATGTCTATAAAAAACTACTGAACAGTATAAATACAAATAGTGTTTTCATTGGGAAATTGTTGGAAAACAGAATTGTATATGAACAAAGTTAGATCAGATCTAGATTGGACATTATTGAATATACTATGTATCCTGTATTGTAGACAGAGAATAGGAAACCTGGAAAGTGTACTGAGGAAAGGAATGTCTGCAATTGAAATGAATACAGGTGCAAGGAAGGGGTTTTTGTATTGTATTTTTGTGTTCCTAGGGTATATTCCTAGGAGTGGTATAGTTGGATTGTCTGGGAGGTCGCTTTTCAGTTTTTGGAAGAATTTACATATTGCTTTCTATAAAGGTTGAACTAGATGGCATTCCCACCAGCAGTGGATAAGAGTTCCTTTCTCTCCACATCCCGACCAACACTGCCTGTTTTCATTCATTGTGATGTGTGCCAATTTCTGTGCTGTGAGGTGGTACCTCATAGTTTTTTTGATTTGAATCTCCCTGATGATTAGTTATGTGGACCATTTTTTCATGTGTCTTTTGGCCATTTGTATTTCTTCTTCATCAAAATGTCTGTCCATTTTTTCTCCCCATTTTTGATGGGATTAGATGTTTTTTTCTTTTAAAGTTCTGTCAGTGCCTTGTATATTTTGGAGATTAGCCCCTTTTCTGAAGGGGATTGGGTGAATAATGGGTTGCTTTGTATCCTGGGTGCTATTTCCTTTGAGGTAAAGAAGCTTTCAGCTTAATATATTCCCATCTGTTAATCTCTGCTTTCACCTGCTTGGAGAGTGCCGTTTCCTCTTTGAAGATGCCTGTACTCTCAATGTCCTGGAGTGTTTTGCCTATATGTTGTTTTATATATCTTATGGTTTCGGGTCTGATATCGAGGTCTTTAATCCATTTGGATTTTACCTTTATACATGATCTTAACTGGTGGTCGAAGTTCAATTTTTTGCAAGTGGCTAGCCAGTTGTACCAACACTACTTGTTGAAGATGCTTTCTTTGCTCCATTTAGGATTTCTTGCTTCTTTATGAAAAATTAGGTGATTGTATGTCTGGGAAACATTCTCTGAGTATTCAAGCCTATTCCACAGATCTGAGGACCTGTCTTTATTCCAATACCATACTGTTTTGATAACTATTGCTTTGTAGTACAGTTTAAAGTTGGGGAAAATCCTCCCATATTCTTTTTCCCAATGATTGCTTTCGCTATTCTAGGGTGTTTATTGTTCCAAATGAATTTCAAAAGTGCCTGCTCCACTTCTTTGAAAAATTTCATGGGTATCTTTAGAGGGTTCACATTAAATATGTACAATGCTTTGGGGAATATTGCCATTTTAATTATGTTAATCCTGCCAATCCATGAGCAGGGTATGTGTTTCCATTTCCACGTGTCCTCTCTTATTTTTGGAGTAGAGTTTTATAGTTTTCTTTGTATAGGTTCTTCACATTTTCAGTCAAGTTGATTCTAAGATATTTGAGTTTGTGTGGCACTCTTGTGAATGGGGCTGTTTTCCTAATGTCCATTTCTTATTTATTACTATTGGTGTATAGAAAGGCCATTGATTTTTGTGTGTTAATTTTGTAGCCTGCCACCTTGCTATATGAGTCTATTGTTTCTAGAAGCTTTTTGGTAGAGTCTTTAGCGTTTTCTAAGTAGAGTATCATGTCATCTGCAAACAGTGAGAGCTTGACTTCCTCCTTTCCTATCTGGATTCCCTTTATATCTTTTTCTTGCTTAATCGCTATAGCAAGTACTTCCAGTGCTGTGTTGAATAGGAGTAGTGAGAGAGGGCAGCCTTGTCTTGTGCCAGAATTTAGAGGGAAGGCTTTTAGTTTTTTTCCATTGAGGATAATATTTGCCACTGGCATGTGGTTGATGGCCTTAATTATATTGAGAAAGGTTCCTTTCATTCCATTTTGCTGAAAGTTTTGATCAAGAATGGGTGTTAGACCTTATCAAATGCTTTCTCTGCATCTATTGATATGATCATGTGATTTTTATTTTTGTTGTTGATGCTGTGTATTATCTTGTTAGATTTATGGATAATCCATCCTTGCATTCCTGGGATGAAACCTACTTGATCGTAGTGGATGATTTTCTTAATGAGGCATTGAATTCTATTTGCCAGTATTTTGTTGAGGATCTTTGCATTTGTCTTCATCAGCGATATTGGTCTGTAATTTTTTTTTTTGTAACATCTCTGTCTAGTTTAGGAATCAAGGTGATGTTGGCTTCATAAAAGGTATTTGGAAGTGTTCCTGTATTTTTGATTTCATGGAAGAGTCTTGTCAGGATTGGTAGTAGTTCCTCTTGAAAGTTTGAAAGAATTCATTATTGAATCCATCTGGGCCAGGGCATTTGTTTTTGGGCAGACATTTGATTACTGTGTTATTTCCTCAACAGTGATGGGGGTGTTTAGATATGCTACATTCCTCTTCATTCAATCGTGGAAGATTTTAAGAGTCTAAGAATTTATCCATTTCTTTCAAGTTCTCATTTTTAGTGGCATAGAGTTTCTCAAAGTAGTTTCTGATCACCTTTTGAATCTCTGCCATATCAGTAGTGATCTCTTCTTTTTCATTCCTAATACGAGTTATCAAGTTTCTCTTTCTTTGTTAGTTTTGCCAGTGGTCTATCAATCTTGTTTATTTTTTCAAAGAACCAATTTCTGCTTTCGTTGATCTTTCATATTGTTTTTTGTGTTTCCACTTCAATGTTTTCTGCTCTCAGCTTTGTTATTTCCTTCTGTCTCCCTATTTTTGGTTCCTTTTGTTGAGCAATTTCTAATTCTATGAGCTGCATCATTAAGCTATTCAGGTATGCCCCTTCTTCTTTCCTGATGTGTGCTTGCAAAGCTATAAATTTTCCTCTCAATACTGCTTTTCCTGTGTCCCATAGGTTCTTATAGTTTGTATATCTATTGTCATTTGTTTCCAGGAAGGTTTTGATTTCCTCTTTGAGTTAGTAAAATTCTTTCTTTAAAAAAATAATTATATATTTTTGGAGGTCTAAGTTCTCAGTGGTAACTCAACTCTTTACTCAGAGAGTTACTTCTGGAAATGCTTAGAAGACCATTTGCACTGTTGGACATCAAACCAGTGAGGGCTACATGCAAAGATATCATTTTAATTCTGGAATATTTCTCTTACAGTGTTAAGTACTAGCATCTCCATCATCTTGTTCGCCATAAACTCGGGGTTTCTATGAGTAACTAGAAGTTGTTAATATATCTTGTCATTGTCTCCCACAATCTTGAAATCAGTTATGAAGAATCTTCTCTTTCCTTGAAACTTTGTTTTAATACTCAGGAAGATTCTGCTGTTATCTTTTATATCTATTTTATAATCTTCTATTATCGTCTATCTGCTATTATCTTATAAGGATTTACTTGGTTACATCTGCCTCAACTAGTACAAACTCTTTCTTTTTTTTTCTTTTTTGGGTCACACCCGGAAGTGCTCAGGGGTTACTCCTGACTCCATGCTCAGAAATTGCTCCTGGCAGGCACGGGGGACCATATGGGGCACCGGGATTCGAACCGATGACCTTTTGCATGAAAGGCAAATGCCTTACCTCCATGCTATCTCCCAGGCCCCAGAACAAACACTTTCTAAGGTAAGTTGTGCCATGTAAATTAACCATGAAAGTCCCTCTCATTTACCAGTTTCTCTCACACTCAATAACTGAAGTATTATATAAAATTTTTTAAATTTATGCTTTCCATAAATCATAGGATTATTAATTTCACTACAATTATGGATAGTGGATATATAACTTCAAATATATTACCTTGCAGGCCTATAAAAGTCATAAATACTTGGTGTTTTAGCATTGTTATAACTAATGAGAAAGGTGGAGAGGATGTTACACTGGTGGTAGGATTGGTGTTGGATTATTGAATGCCAGAATTAACCGTGTTATGAACAATTTTGTAAACCTGTGTCTAAAATAAAAACATTTAATTTTTAAAGAAAGATTTGTTAAATTAAAAGTAAGTAAAAATATAGAAACAATTATTTTTTGTGTTCAGTGAAGAAACAAGGGTTTAAGACCATATGTTTATGTTTCATAACAGTATACATAAACAGAAAAAGAACATAATGACAAGACTAAATGTTGGTTATAAATTTGGGAAAGAGGAGGAAGATTAAAGTGGATGACTGAATGAATCGATAGAGATGGGAAAGATGTGGTAAATACTCTGAATGTGTGTGTAGTCTATACTACTTGCTTTTGAATGAATCAAATATATTATCTTTTAAAATATTTACTTTTAAAATATATTATCTTTTAAAATTATTGTATAAACCTGACATTATCGTTTCTAAACTATTTTAAAATCATCTTTTAAGTAGAAATAAAATAAAACGTTTAAAATATCTTTAAACAAGAGGATGACTAAAATACTGAATGAAATATAGTCCATATTCTAAAGTGGCAGACAGTGTGATAACTGATCAAAGGTCAAATCTAGGATTGACCATAATTCAAATAAGGGAAATGTCATAACAGAAAGATAAACATGCTGTTTTGTTGATTTTAAAGGAAAAAAGTTATTACAAGAGCTTGCATAACCTATATATATTTTTTGTTGTTCTTGTTTGTACCCTCCTGCCTGCTAGAAAGGGCATTTTTAGATCATTGTCTATTGATCCGTATAATTCAAACTTTCACATTTAGAGGACTAGAAGAAGCATTACGCCCCTCAAATCTCATTACATATCAATGTATCATTGATTTCCAGATATTGATTAGGAGGCAATGATAACAGTTTACATGACTTAAAAACAGTTGCCTGTAAGATATTTTTCTGTATAGAAAAAATCTTGATATGACTTTTCTACATTTTTTTCCACAAACTCTCTACACAAAGAAAGGTTGTTGGTAAAAATGTGAAAAAGACAAGATGCTTATCATATAAGTAGACTATTCAACCTTTTCTACTTTAGACTATATTGCTAGAACCAGAGTCCATTTGTTTTAAATATTTGTATACATTACTAATTGAGAAAAAGCAAAGGAAATCTACTATTTTATGTGATTTGCCTTCATATTTCATTTACATTCCTGTTTAATTATTGCATCCACAATAAGCTTTCTTTAACAATAACCACACTGTCCTAAATACACCAACTCTAATTCTTCATTTAAAAAAGCTGGTTTTTTTCTCTGACATATTTATATACATTTAATTGTTGCCTCTCTCCTCCATAATGATGGATGCTATACAAAAAGAACAGGAACTTCAATCTGATTGCAGTTGTAACCAACAGGATTAGAACTTGTGTTCAGTTTAAGAACACTGAAAATTATACACTAAATAAGTAAACAGTTATGAAAATAAAATAAACCTTATTTGTTGCTCAAATAACCTGTGTTAATACTTGTTTTCTCTTCTCTCAAAGAAATTCACATAAAATTGTAAAAGAAAAAATACTCAGTAAACCCTCTCTTCTCTTTATCAGAAGCTGTCTCTTTCTGCAAATGGAATTAGAAAAATAAATAGGCTCCTCCCTTGAAACATGCATTCATGAAGTGCTGGTTATCTTTGTTTTAATGTAGTTTAGTGAGTTTAATCATTAGTTTCCAGTTCCTGGCACAGAACTTGTAAACCCTAGAAATGTACTGTTTTTATATACCAGTGATGACTTTCTGTAGACCTTTATTGACCTTCAAGATAATATTTGATGCTTATAATTAATTGTTCATAATTAGAAGGTTGAAATTCTAAGTTCCAGGGTACAAGGAATGCAGTTGTAAAGCTATTTGCATTCTTTATGTAAACACAGTGCTTACCTGGATTCAGTT
>PVKC010039036.1:0-12630 GCA_004027635.1 Crocidura indochinensis | reverse complement strand
AAGTGTTTCATGTACACAATGTTCCAACACCACACACACCCCTCTCTTCCCCTCACTTTTCTCTCTCCCCCTGCAATACCCCCCCCCAACCATCAAGGTGGGCTCAGCTCTGTAGAAGTTTCCAGGCCCTGCTGCCTTTGGCCATTGGTTATTCCCTTACTATCATTCTCCCATTAAAGTACACCAATATATTGATCCTCCATATTGGCGTTTCTCAACCTGTATCAGAAGAGGCATAGCCCTTTATTGCCCCTTATTACCTTCCTTCATCTCTATCCAGGTCCTACTGGGGGTCTTCGTAGTCTCATCTAAGTGCCCTTCCCAGTTCTCCGGTTGTGGGCCACATTGACATTTCACTTTGCAATATCCTGAGGCCCCCCCACAGGAAGCTACATGGTTCCTCCTGGCTGAGAAATGCTGCTCTAGACTAGTAAGAATTTTTCATTCAAAATCCAACACATCTAAAACAGTAGCTTATGTTACTTCAATCTTTTAACTTTTCTCCTCTAGTTATTTCCATATGAACTAACCTCAGTTGAACACTGTTTTGATTCCTATTTTCCAAACAAGTTCTTTTCCATTAAAAAAAAAAAAAAGGCATTAAAAGAGTCTAACCCACATTTAGGTCAGTATTGGTGCCTGATTTAATTGTAAGTTATTATATGTAAAGTGTTCAATACAGGTTTATTTCCTTTGGGACAAAATTTCCAAGTTCTGGGGTCGCTCAAGTTCATTAAGGTCTATATGACTATCACTTTCCTAATACAAAAATAAGAAGTTGTTATTTCATCTGTAACTGACATTAAGCCCACTTTTCCAGCTAGACTACAAAGTCTTTAAAAACAAAACAGATCATGCATTTCTTTTCCTTTTTTGTTTTTGGGCCACATCCGACAACACTCAGAGTTACTCCTGTTCTGATCTCAGAAATCGCTCCTGGCAGTCTCAGGAGAACGTATGGAATGCCATGGATAAAACCCGGGCCCATCCCAGGTTGGCTACATACAAGGCAAACACTACCACTGTGCTATCGCTCAGCCCCATGCAATTCTTTTATTCATTTACTTAAATTGTGGTTGTGTGTGAGCCATATCCAGTGGTGCTCTACTATCAGGCAGAAGGGCATATGGTGCCAGAGATTAAGGTAAAAGACTCTGTATATGATATGTGGTAGTCATATGTCTCTATTACTTGTACCACACACACCTGTGTCCCTACAAGTTTTTGTTTTAATGCTCATGGACAGAAAATACTTAATTTGTGTCATGTTAAAGACAAGCCTGATAGCCAAGATCAGAGATTACTATGAACAACACCTAAAGAACAGATTCAAATGCTTACCCACCATAATATTAGGTTCCTTACAAAGTATAGTTAGCTAACAGACTTGGGAAGATAGCAAGCTAGGAAAGTCAAATGATATGGGAAGAGGAGGAAGAAACAAATATACCCAGTAGCAAAGTTTAGGTGCCATAATAACCCTATTTGAATGTTGCCTAGCCAGGGTATTTGCTTGGCTCCAGAAAGGCTTTTCATGTGTTGTCATAACAGTTCTATACAAGTTCAAAGAAGAAAACTAGTGGAAAACTATTTTCCTGGGTTTTGGAGTTCTGTATGTATGTCAAAGGAGAAATATGAAGGAAACTGTAATAATTATAAATTCAAATAACAAAGCAAATAGGAAAAAAGAAATGACAAATTGGCTTTCCAACATTATTTCTGAGTTAATCAAAGTGTTAAATGCAAGTATTTAATGACTATACTGACTATGCTAACCTTGTTCTAATTATACAGACTTAATTGTTTGGGTGTTTACTTATTTGGCAGGTTTGGATAATTTTTGGTAGTAACTTGAGTAAGCTGAGTCTTTATTTTAACCATCTTAGATTAGCTACTTAAAATCATATTCCATGTACTTGGAAAGTCACAATTTTCTATTTCTGAAGTTTTAGAAGTTAGAAGAAAGTTTCTTTCACTTAAGGGACTACAAAAAACAAATCACACTGTACTGCCACTCTTTTTACTTTTTGCCCTATATATATTTGTCATGTTTTGTCTTCCAATATATATTTGTCATGTTTTGTTTTTCAGCCACACCCAGCAGTACTCAAGGCTTAGTCATCTCAGTGCTCAGAGATCATTGACGAGGATTGAACCCAGTAAGATATGTGCAAGGCAAGAGCCTTACCCACTGTACTATTTCTCTGGCCCCTATATGCTATTCTTAATATATTAAAGTTTTTTTAATTGACTTTATCATCTTCATTCTTGCCTTGATTTCCAGGGAAGCAATGGGAGAGAGAAGAGTTGTATTGGGGATATGAGAGAGTGGTCTAGCTATATAGCCAAAGCACAGACTCTTTAACACTAAAAACATAAGATCTAAGCTGAAATCTCTGAAAATTATTGTTCCTGCAAAGGTGGTTGGTTGGCAGGGGGTTGGGGAGGTTGGCTAGGGTGGGGTATGACAGAGTCTGGGAGCACAGGTGAGGTGATAGGAGTTGACACTGGTGGAGGGATAGGTGTTGAAATATTATATGCCTAAAACCCAATTATCAATAACTTTATGAACCACAGTTCTTTAATTAAATTAAAAAATTTAATTGACACACATAACAATTTAACTTATCTGAAGAAAAATATTATGATGTAATATGAAAGGCTTGTTAATGACTACATTGTTCTAACTTAGGAACATTTAAGTCCCTAAAAGATCTATTTTGAGTTAAAAATATATTATGAAATATATTGAGACAGGAAAATGTTTAGTCATATTCAATTTTAAGGAATATTCATTATTCTTTGCTATGAAAAGATGAAGGTACAAAATTACACTATATTTCATCCCTCTTGTTCACCTTAAAGTAAATTATTTTTATAACATCAAAGTTTATAAACTTGCAATTTACTTTGAAGGTGTAATTTTTCACTGAGCTATATTAGTTCTTTAATGAAATGAATTAATTTCTTATTATCAAACTCTTCTTATGATGATTTATTTTTGAACTCTTTATTTTGATAAGGTATAGTTTATCATGATGCATTTTGTTTTTAAAAGGCCTTATGAGTGGTTGGTCTATTCACTGAGCCTTTCCATGCTAGAATAACATACATTTGTCATAATTATGCTCCAAGCAGTTGGCTTATTAAGGAAATCTTGATTTTACCGAAGGTAGCCCTATTTTCCCCGTTTTCTAACGCTAGTTCTTGCTGAGGATAAACCTACAGTCCAAGTTCTGCCTCTCAACATATACTACCTAAATATCCACACAATTCTTTATTCTTTTTCTTTTTGGGTTATCTTTTGGGTTACACCTGGCAGCGGAAAGGGGTTACTCCTAGCAGGCGCGGAGGACCATATGGGATGACGGAGATCGAACATGGATTGGCTGTGTGCAAGGCATAAATGCCTATCCACTGTGCTATCACTCCAGCCCCAAACAAACAGGAACCTTTTTCTTTTCTGGGGTGTGCAAGAGATTGGGGGAGATAAACCTGGTGGTGGTACTCAGTATTACTCTCTGGCTTAGCATTCAGAAATCACTCCTGGCAGGTTTGAGGAACCTTATGGGATGCTGGCATCAAACCCTTGTCAGTTGTGTGCAGGGCAAACACCTATCCTCTGTGCTATCACTCCAGCCCCCAACCCCCTTATTCTTTTGGGTTTTAGCAATTTGATAAAGAACTGCCTTGAGACAAGTTCTTTTTGGGGGAGGGGGTTGGAGGTTGGAAGGGGCACACCTAGAGGTACTCAGGGCTAAAGGATCACTCCTGGTGGTGCTAGGGAGGCCATATATGATGCTAGGGATCCAAACCTGGTTGTTAAGAGTGCAAGGCAGGGGCCAGAGCGGTAGTGCAGTGGTAGGGCATTTGCCTTGCACTCAGCAGACCCAGGAGGGACCTCACTTCGATCCTGGGGTCCCAAGCCAGGAGTGATTTCTGAGCGTCGTTGGGTGTGGCCCCAAAAAACAAAAAACAAAAAAGAGTGCAAGGCAAGTGGCCTATCCACTGTATTTTCCCTCCAAACGGATATCAGTTTCTCATATCAACCATTTCAGGGTCATTAAGAACAGTCATTTTGATGCAGAGTTGTAAAATAAAATCCATGATTTATGAAATCACTCCAGGCACCGCAGAGGGGTTGGAAGAAGCAGGGTAGCAGTGAAAGATTTATAAACCAAGCCAGTCAAGAGAGGGTCAATTGGAGTCAGTCTGTTTTTCACCTTGTGTCCTCTCTAACTGAGCCAAAAGCCAGAATTCCTCTTTCTTTCTTAAACAAATACCCATACACTAGGAGGAGAAAGGTTGAGTAATCCAGGTGGGCTTTTACAAATCAAAAGAGAGATTTATAGGAAAGAGGAAGATGGGGGACTCTCTTTGTTTTGGGTTAATAGCTGGGTGTTATCTTACCATTCCACCCTTTCTGTTTAAAACAAAACAAAAAAGGGACCAGAGCGGTAGGCATAAGCGGTAAGGCATCTATCTGCCTTGCATGCGCTAGCCTAGGACAGACCACGGTTCAATCCCCTGGCATCCCATATGGTCCCCCAAGCCAGGAGCAATTTATGAGTGCATTAGCCAGGAGCAGCCCCTGAACATCACTGGATCTGTCCCCCCTCAAAAAACAAACAACCCTCCCCCAAATGAGAAAAGTTACAAAAGTTTTGCTCTTCTGTTCTCTGCCAGAGGCAGAAAGGCCAGAGCAGAACATATAGAAGTGCTTGTTATTTTGCAATAGACATTGTATAAGTTGACTATAAAAGCATCAAAGGTCAGATTGTGCATACATATTTTCAAAAAATTTCCAAATCTTTGTCTTATACATATCACAAATTTATTTTTTTTGTTTTGTTTTGGGGCCACACCCAGTGACGCTCAGGGGTTACTCCTGGCTATACGCTCAGAAGTCGCTCCTGGCTTGGGGACCATATGGGACACCGGGGGATCAAACCGCAGTCCAGTCCATCCAAGGCTAGCGCAGGCAAGGCAGGCACCTTACCTCTTTCGCCACCGCCTGGCCCCACAAAATTTTTTCAGACTTCTCTGAACATTAAAACTTAAACATTAAAACTTTTCTGCAAAAATACCTAATTTGAAAATTCTTACACATTCCTACACTGAACATTGTAATGAGTCTAGAATATCTGAATTCCTTTGCCATAAACTCCTCTAAACAAAACCACAAGTATATTTCTACAGATATACAGTTCAAAAATAAGTTTGCTAAAACATTCTTATAATGAGCAGTATAAGAAGAGTCTATAGTATCCAAGTTCCTTTTCCATCAATTTCTGTGAACGAAGACATTTGAACATTTTTGCAGACATAATTTGAGAATAAGTTGCTATATAATATACATAATCAAACATCAAGGCAATTGGGAAACATTCACTAGGATAGCTGAGAACTATTAAAATCTAACAAAGTTATGCATTTCCCCAGAAATGTGCAAACTAATATTACATTACTAAAGTTTTTACTAAATTACTAAAATTTTCTGTTTGCAGTGGGGCATAGAACAAAAGTGTAGCATTAAGATCTATACAGGTAGAATGCCCATTTTACACAAAAATACCTTCTTGTTGCATTCTGATTCAAGATTTCAATTATTTCAGAAAAAAATAACTTCAGTTATAGCTATAAATAACCCTGTCTCCATTCCTTTAGTTTTTATCCTCAAGAACAGAGGTCAGCAAAATATAAGCAGGCAAAACCATCACCTGTTTTTATATATAAAGTTTTACTTGGGGCTGGAGCAATAGTAGTACAGTGGTAAGGGCACTTGCCTTGTCTGTAGCTGTTCTGAAATAAACCAGAAACAGAGGGAGTCACTCAATCTAGAAGACCCTGAGGAGAGGGTGGAGGATATGGGAGACAGAATGGGAATGGAGGTGGAGGGAGGACAACTTGGTGATGGGAATTCCCCTGAATCACTGTTTATTTGTAAATGGAATATTACTGTGAATATCATGTAAACCACTATGATTAAAATAAAATTAAAAGAAAAAAAGAAATACTAAAAAAAAAAAAAAATGTGTTTGGTTGGGCCCGGATAGATAGCACAGCAGTGTTTGCCTTGCGAGTAGCCGATCCAGGACCAAAGGTGGTTGGTTCGAATCCCGGTGTCCCATATGGTCCCCTGTGCCTGCCAGGAGCTATATCTGAGCAGATAGCCAGGATTAACCCCTGAGCACCGCCGGGTGTGGCCCAAAAACCAAAAAAAAAAAAAGATGTTTGGTTACTGCGTTTTCTACAGTAGGCATATCTGTCATTTCTTTGCATTTACTTGTCAGAGATCCAATCAAGATTCACTGGATAGACCTTCAAAATAACAAAGCAACAGCTTTAAGCTAAATCAGTACATTGCTTGGGACATTCAGGAGGCATCCAGCATCACTGCTGTCACAGTCCAGCTTTCACAAAACTGGATGAGCCAGGCTTCATGGTTTGTCATTTCAGTAACTCAGTCTTATGCCTCCTTTCATGACTCACGCCTCATTTTTAGAGTGTTTCAAAGAAGGAAGAGGGAAAAATGTCTTCTTCACTCTGCTCACTTTCACTGATATCCCTTCATGGTTTCTATTTGCCGACAAGCTAATCTTTAGCGTCATAAATCACAGGCCTACTAGGCTTTAATAAAATAGGGAAGAGACTTACAAGATAAACAGAAGAGCAGTAGCCAGGCAGAAGAATGGCGTAGGGAAAGCCAATGCAGGCATGTGGGCCTGCAGACTTGTCTGAACTGTGGTCCTTGATCAGTTGGACCGTTTAGATTAAAAAGCTCTCCCGAGATGCTGTTGGGTCCAAGACCACTACATTTGTTTCCAATGATGTTCAGGGTTTGGGTCAATGTTGCACTCGATAATCTCTAAACATACTCTTGTTACCAGTGCATGTCTCCTCTTCTATCTCTCCTCCAATTTTAAGACATTATATTAAGTGATTATTGGTGGTGGTGGGGGGGGTTATACCTCTCAAGCAATGCTCAGGAGGCCTGGGGAGGGGAGGGGAGGAAATCTCACCAGTCATTTTTAGCACACTGAACCACCTGCTCAATTGTGAGAGCCTGAAGATAAGAAGCTACCAGGATCCTGCAGTACCAGGAATACCTGGGTCAACCAACACAGTGGTGCCTGTGGCCCTCAGGTATATAGGGTTAACTCAGGCAATTCTCAGGAGACCACATGGTATTTTGAGAGCTAAGCACTGTCCAAGCTCCTGGCCCCAGATTAAAATATTTCTTTTAAGGCTTAAAACTATTTTGGTCGAGGTACTGAAATATCATGTTCTTACTTTAATGCACATTATGTAGTATGAAGATAAGTTATCTTTTTAAAATACCTATATGTAGGAGTTGGAAAGATGATACAGCAAATAAGGCATTTGCCTTACATGTGGCTGACATGGATTCGATTACCAGCAGCCCAAATCCCACCAGGAATGATCCCTGAATACTGAGCCCTGAACACAGCCAATATGGCCCAAACAACAACTCTATGTGTAGGTGACTAGGTCTTATACATTATTTCACAGGCAGAAAACAAAAAAAAACTGTCCATAGTACAAATATCAAGAGAGACAATATTCAAGTATTCAAACTGACCTACATGTTTTTTTCCCAAATTTACCTTAATTTTTTTTTGGGGGGGGGTTGTTTTGGGCCACATTTAGCAGTGCTCAGGAGTTACTCCTGGCTATGTATGTACTTAGGAATCACTCCTAGCGGTGCGTAGGAAATCATACGGGATGCTGGGGATCAAACCTAGGGAAGCAGAGTGCAAGGCAAATGCCCTACCTGCTGTGGCCCAAATTTACCTTCATTTTAAAATCACCATTTATAATAAAAGGTTTCATTCTCTGCAGTCTTCAGAATTATTTGCAACTCTGGCCCTTATAAGTTGATGCCTAGGGTTATAAAAAGAAACTGTTTCAAAATTAATTTCTGGATTGGTTGCTCCCTCTGTTCTCACAAGCTGTCCATAGCTGACTATATCATTTGAATTTGTTTTCTAGTGGGTTTTATTCATCTTGTAAAAACTCACATTCTGTTTCCCAATCGGGAATTTACTTACACTCTTACTATGAGTCATCCTTGATATATATAAAGGAATCCATGATACTGGGTTGAAATACAGAACCAAAAATTGTATCGTGTTCAACTCCTGGCAAGCAGTGCATCCTTATTTTAGTCAATGTTTAGGGCAGTTTAGAAACAACACTGATGAAAGTGATCCTGGAATCAGAGATGACAGTTAAAGCACCTCGAATTTCCAAGCCACAGAGATGACTAAATTCTCAAGTAGGTTTTGTTCCAACTCTAGTGTGTTGTTAGGCTGTGTCTCTCTTATTAGTCTTCTCGAAGAGACTCTCAGAGAACATAAAACCTGGGAATCTGAGAAAACACTAAATAAAGCAGAAACCAGAAGAACCTTTACTACTACTTTACATTGCTTTGTAGTATCATAGGTTTGTGTTTTATCTGAAAATACGATTTCATTCACTGCAATTTTAATGCATAGCCTCAATAATGATCATAGGTCAGCACTGTTTTTAGGGTCCATTAATAACTGATTAATGAGGTTAATAAAATCTCCTTAATAAGGTTCCTGGCAAGTGCAAATTGAAATGAAATATACAACAAAAACAATTTAAAATAGGTTAATTGAGATTAATACAAGCTCCTATGGCATATTTCTGGTCACACAAAATATTTATGAAACTTGTAAAATAAGACCCCAAATATCATCTGATATTAAGTAATAATATGTATTTCTTAATTTCCCATTCGACTTATAATTCTCAGTCCTAGGTATTTGGATTAGAGGCTAGAAGATTATAGTATAGGGAAAGAACCAACTCCCATTGAAAGGCTCTCTCTCTCTCTCTCTCTCTCTCTCTCTCTCTCCACACTTCTTCCTCTCTCAAACTGTGACTATAAATAAAGCCAGTTAACCTAATTTGCATATTTTGGGGATGTCGGAGAAAATCCACAAAGATGTAACGTAATGTGTAAACACTGATTAGGATTTTTGGAACTTTCCATGCCTCATCAACTTCATAGCAAAGGGCACTGAGTGAAAGGTCCCTCCTGAGAGCCCGTCCCTGACATCCCTTTGCTCCTGAGCATCCAGGCACAGTCTCTGGACCTTTTCCCCAGATTCTCTTCTCTGTCACTGGTCTTCCCAGGTCGCTTTTCTTCATTTCCCTGGTCCTTTATAAGAAACCTTGCAAAAAAATTTTTTTTGTGGGTGGTTTGGTTTTTGTGTCATACCCAGCAGAGCTAAGGGGCTACTCCTGGCTCTATGCTCAGAAATCTCTCCCAGCAGGCTCGGGGGACCAAATGGGATACTGGGATTTGAGCCACCATCCTTCTGCATGCAAGGCAAAAGCTCTACTGCTGTGCTATCTCTCCGGCCCCAGCCCTGAAATTTTTTAATGAAAGGTTTATACTTTTCATATTGAAAATCTACTATTTATATATTCCAAATAAACAATCATTTCATACCTATGTCCTATATAGAAAATTGCTTGAAGGTATATTAGTGCATTAAAAAAAATAACCCACAAGGAACACAGACAGGCCTGACTGAATGAAATCTATTATTCTACTGAAAAGAAAAAAATCCAGAGACTATATTTTCTGTGATAAGCAGAAAGACATCAGTTATAATTTTATGGTGACCAAAAATGAAAAATTATGCAAATATGCATGATTTTGTTTTCAAAGATAAGCTGATTAATGATATTTTATTTTTCCAAAATGTAACATGTTTGCAGTTATCCAGTTCTTGAATACCCAAATAGAAGGAACTCATTCAATAATAAGCTGAAAAACAAAATTATGCACTTTAAGAAAATGTATGCCTTTTTAGTAAAAATAAACTGAACTTGAAAGATTCCTCAATCCTGCTCTAAAATTCTACTGCAGTTGGCTAAACGAAGCACTAAAAAGAACTGAGTGGCAGCACAGTGAGAAAAAAATGGAAAATCCAGGGCTGGAAAGAGAGTACATGGGATGAGACATAAGCCTGGCAGGTGGCTGACATGGAATCAATCCCTTCCACAATGTGGACCTTTAAGCTTTTCTGGCTGTCAAGTGAAGGCCCCTAAGCACTGTGGGGGTGTGGGGACGTGTGTGGCTAATCTCTGGCATAATATTGTTGGTTCCTTGCATTGAGCACCATGTTGGAGATTTCCTCTCCCACACCCCTGCCAAAGAATCACCTATTTGAGTCTCACTACTCTTACAGTACGAGGTTTATTAAAGAGATGGACAGAAAACGTGGATGACCAAAACTCTTGGTCACATTATCTGTCTTCTGCCGAAATAAATTCCTCCTGTGTGTGGGGGCGGAGGGAATGCCACTTCAGTTCAGAAAACAAAAAGATGTGCTCACACACCAACAAGATCTCCAGAAATGTTATTCTGGCCTCCTGGTATGAGAAGCCACACTCCTTTCACGCAATAACCTTTTTCGGTTGGAGCAATAACAATCACAATAAAATGGAAAGGCAGTCTAGCTTAAAGGCTAACTGACCTTATTTTACAGCCCCTCTACTTTGGATTTTAAGACTAACAATAAAATACCTGAGTTCCAACTCTCCTGGTTCAAATTAACAAAGGGTGAACTAACAAAGGGGACAGTGAGAAGCAGGTTGGGAACAAACATGAGGCATTTCACCAGATGTTCCCACAAGAACCTCAAGAATCAGCTTAGTTCTCCAGGAAGCCCAGGCCTAGCCTAAGCATCCCTTTTACCACTCTCCCTAATCAGTCCAGGCCTGATTTTTCTTTGTGAGGAGGCTCCAGGGGCCCTCAAGCAATACTTGAGGTCTGCACAGCTCTGTGGTGCCAGGTAGCATCCAGACCACCTTAACTGGCTTCCAGGGCTGTACCTGATGGTGCTTGGGGGTCTACAGGGCAACAATCCAGTATTCAGGGGACCTGGAAGCGACAGAATCTAATTTGGGTCAGCCAGGTGCCTTACTTTCTAGGCCCAAATCTTATTTTAGTTATGTTCTTTAATTCCTCAGCTTTCAGATGCACTTTGCCAAGGAAGCTTCAAGTAAATCTCCTTTATCCAACTCCTATCATGGTATGAGAAAAGATAGGTGAAGAAGCACTGAATATATATAACATGTCCTCCCCAACTCTATCCATCTTAGTCTCCACTGACTTTTACTCTTTTAGCTGTACCTAATTGCCAAACTTAAGGTATGTTCCTTGACTTTATCTTTTCATATTTAACTCTACTTGGATTGATTGACCAAGCTATTTTTTCAACTTTTATTATCATAATAAAAATTATAGCATCCTTTCAGAATTGATTTTCAGACTTCAATCTCTAGCTGCTAGATATCTTTATCCTATACCTAAGGTTTCTTGAACCAAATGCTCTAAACTTATTCCAATCTACTGCTGTCTATTTTGATCAACTGTAACTTCAATGTTGTGTGAGTCCCTTGGGCCTCAAGCTTTGTGCATTTGAGTCCTCAGTTCTTCCTTCCAGTCCATCCCATGTACCAGGCCTCTGGTACCCTTCCAGGTAGTTTCTCTTTTGCTCCTTAAAAAAAAAAAAATAAAAGTTTTGCTAATGGTATAAAATCCAGGAGTCAATAACATAGATCCTTAAGTCTAAAATGGATTTGAATTCCAGTTCCTTCAATGACTGACTTTGTGATCTTAACGTAATTTTGGCATTATCTCAGCCTGCTTAGATATCTATAAATTTAGCTGCTGTGGACCAATGTAGACGAAACACGGGCACTAAATAAAATAAAATAAAACCAACAACAACAATTGCTATGACCTATAAAGCTTAAAGACTTCTATAGTTGTCTCTATATTTTGATTCTAAAATATCAAACTCCCTCCTAAAGACTGATCCCATCCTCTTTTCAAAACCACTTTTACTAGTCTCCCTTGCTTAGAGTAGAGATAATAGCTAATGATTTTCAATGTTTTCCACAAAATAAGCTGATTCCAACTTTCTCTCAAGGCAAGGGAAGGCTAATTTCTTCTTAAACATGATCTTAAATGAAATGTATATATTGACAATTTCATTTTCCTTATCTATTCATTATTTTAAACTATAAATATAAATAACCTGCAATTTAATAATTTTTGGAGGGCCATGGAATTAACTTCATAAAAATGTATAGTATGATACACTGATATCATGATACTTAACCTACTCCTTGAAGTTACTATTTTAGAAGCCCAGGACTATTCTACACAAGTTTCTGTAGTCAGCTCATTCTCTTTTCAGAGGAAACAGTTATTTGAGTCTTGTCTTGTTTGGCTGGTAAATGAACTCTGCACAAGAAGCCAAAAACAAAAGAATCTGGCTAGTTTTCAAAGACAGCAGGTGGGGCCAGAGAGATAGCACAGAAGTAGGGTATTTGCCTTGCATGCAGCCAAACCAGGATGAACTTGGGTTCGATTCCTGGCATTCCATGTGGTCTCCCAAGTCTGCCAGAAGTGATTTCTGAGCACAGAGCCAGGGGTAACCCCTAAGCTCCGCTGGGTGTGACCCCCCCAAAAAATACCAAACATACATTAAAAAACAACCCGAAGACAGCAGATGTAAAAAGAGATAAAGCAGCTGCTGGATGCAATGTCAAAAGGTT
>PVKC010039035.1:0-12709 GCA_004027635.1 Crocidura indochinensis | reverse complement strand
GGACATTGGTGGTGGGAATGTTGCAATGGTGAAGGGGGGTGTTCTTTACATGACTGAAACCTAATCACAGTCACATTTGTAATCAAGATGTTTAAAGATATTAATAATAAAAAAAAAAGATGTTGCTCCTGGCAGTCTCAGGGGACCATATGGGATGACAGGGATAGAACCCACAGGTCAGCAAATACCTTACTGCTGTGCTATCACTACGGCCCCAAAAATGCCCCAAAATGTTTCTGATTAATATGGAACTATATGTATTATCATTTAAAACACAAATTACGTTAACACGCATTAACACACATAACCACGCTATCAACTACCAGAAAAAAAGCCCAATAAAGTTATATATTAATTAAAAAAAAACATGGATTGAAGCAATAGCACCACAAGTATGGTGTTTGCCCTGCACACAGCCAACCTGAGTTCAATCCCCAGAGCCCCATATGATCCCCTGAGGTTTCCAGGAGTTATTCCTTAGTGAAGAACGAGGAATTAGCACTGTGTACCACTGGGAATGGCCCAAAAACCAAAAATAAACAAACTACTCAACCTAAAAAGCATTTATGAGGGCACAGAGAGATAGCACAGCGGCGTTTGCTTTGCAAGCAGCTGTTCCAGGGCCAAAGGTGGTTGGTTCGAATCTGGTGTGCCATATGGTCCCACTGCCTGCCAGGAGCTATTTCTGAACAGACAGCCAGGAGTAACCCCTGAGCACTGCCAGGTGTGGTCCAAAAACAAAACAAAACAAAAAAGCATTTATGAAAAAATATGAGACTCTCCAAATAATTTCTTAGTTTGCCTCAAAAATATTGGAGTAGGAGTGATAATACAGCAGGAGGGGTGCTAACTTTGCACATAGCAGAACTAGATTTCATCTCCTGTACTCATTATCCTCTCTCAGAATGGCCAGAAATGATCCCTGAGCACAAAGTCAAGGCATAATTCCCAAGCTAAACATCAACAGATATGAGTTAAAAATCAAAATAAAGCCCATAAACAAAACTACTAATAACCATAAATAGGAAGAGTGCTACATGAAAAGTAAAAATTTCAGTAGTACATCAAAAGACACAATGAAGAATGTGAAAGGTAAGCAAGAACAGAACCTCATATCTAAAAATATAAAGAATTACTTCTAAAGTGACGAGATATTTCACCTCTTCTGAAAATAAATTCAAATCGTTAATGATGACAGAAAAAAAGTGTTCAGCTTCTTTAACAATCACAGAATTCACATTTGAGTTGCAAAACCCACTAGAGAGTTTTTGGAAAAACTCTCATCCTGTTATGTATATGCTCTTGATAGAAATATAGGTTGCATAACTATTTTGAAAAAAAGTATGGCATTATGTAGGAAATGACAATAGTTAAGAACTTATAATTTTACATGTTGGAATCTTAAAATTGAGAAGAAAAACTAAAGCAAGTGCTTAAAATAAAACATAAAACAAAGGAATAGTTATTGTGAAAAAAAGGGAGTTACCTCATTAAGTAAGGGACAGGGACTGGAGAGATAATACCAAGGACAGGATACTTGTTTTGCATGCAAGCAGCAAATTAAGGTTTGATTCCTGATTCCTAATACCACACTATGCCACTAGCCATGCCAAGGAGTGATCCCTGAGCATAGATCTAGGAGTAAGCTCGGAGCACCACCAGTATGACCTCCAAGTAAACTTTAAAAAAAAAAAAAGAAGGCTGGAAACTGCATCAGATTACAGATTAAGAAAGGATGAATGAATGCCAGGGGGTGGATGAATGAAGGTAAAGGTAAATAAATCTAAAGTACAACATACTCTACTGTGACATTTATATTTTATGTACTTCTGGGTATGTACATTTATGCAAAAGTTAAAAAGAAAAAATGATTCTTTTATTTAAGATTTAAAATATATATTTAATATCATTCTTACAAAACTACTACATTTACTAAAATATAAATATTAAGATTTTAAAGGTTTCCTCATAGAAAATAAAAGAGAAAAATTTTCCACTATGTAGACATATCTTTAGATGCTTATGCTGGAACAAGATTATGTTCTGTAAGAGTCCATCTGCTCAGGCTGTTTATTGTCTGCTACAAGTCATAATCCTATTTGCATCAGTAATTACTTGTTCAAATTTGAGTGTAACTAAAAAGATGAAGATTTCAGGGAATACACAGGGAAAAAAGTAGACACATATTCGCAGTAATTCTGTACTAAAACAGTTTAATAAAGATATCATTTATATCTTTCATTGACTGTTCATCTTAATCATTACTATAATTTTTCACTTATAAAAAATCTTTTTCTTGCATTTCTGATATATAGATATTCATTAACCTTACTTTAGCATAAAGTCATTTCAAGTAAATTCTCTGTTGCAGGGAGTGGGTGGGGGGTGGTGACGTAAAGTTGGGACATACCTACCTAGCTATGTTCAGGCTCAGAGCTTACTCTTGACTACACTTCACTCCTAGCAGTGCTCAGGGACCATATATCCTGGGGATTAAACCTGAGCTTGCCTCATGCATTCTAAATAAATTATATCTGATACACCATACCAATATCAAAGATAAGTTTAATATACAAAAATATAACATTATAATGAAAGAGTATGTTAGTTAACTATCCAATAAATATTAAGAAAAGTACTTTAGAGAAAGAAAAATGTATGTCATAGAAGTAGGCAGAGAGGGCAGGAGGGAAACTGGGGACACTGGTCATAAGAAAAGTGCACTGGTGAAGGGATGGATTTGGGACACTGTATAACTGAAATTTTATCATGAACAACTGTAACTGTGTAGCTCACAGTGATCCTATTAAAATTTATATGGGGAGCTGGAGCGATAGCACATCGGTAGAACATTTGCCTTGCAAGCAGCCAATCTAGGATGGAATTTGGTTCAATCCCCCGGCTTCCCATATGGTCTCTCAAGCCAGGAGTAATTTCTGAGATGATAGTAAAGAGTAATCCTGAACACCACAATGTGTGACCCCAAAAAAAGCCAAAAAAAAAATTTTTTTTTGTTTTGATTTTTGGGCAACACCCAGTGATGCTCAGGGGTTACTCCTCGCTATTCACTCAGAAGTCGCTCCTGGCAGGAACGGGGGACCATATGGGAACCGGGGGATCGAACCGTGGTCCGTCCTAGGTTAGCGCAGGCAAGGCAGGCACCTTACCTCCAGTGCCACCGCCCGCCCCCCCCCAAAAATTTTTTAAATAGTACTCTATTATATTGAACTTTTATTTAATCACAAAATAATATCAACATGATCATCTTGTACTGGGTATATAGAGATGAAATGTTCATGAACTTAAGAACATGGTCTAGAACCAGAGTAATAGCCTTGTATGCAGATGACCTGGGACAGACTGGGTTTGATCCCCAGCATCCCATACGGTACCCCAAGCCTTCCAGGAGTGATTTCTAGTGTAGAGCCTGGAGTAATCCTTGAGCACTGCTGGGTGTGACCCAAAAACAAAACAAAGCAAACAAAGAAAAAGAACATGGTCTAAGGATGAGAGAAGATAAACATTAAGAATTAAGGCAAAGTGCCTAAATACTTACCTTGTCTTGGAAAATAATGTGGGTGGAAGTATAGAGAAATATTTATTGACTAGCTCTACTATAATGGTTATCATTACAAGATCATACATACTATTGTAGGTATCATGATTCATATGAGTAAAATGAGTTTGGGATGATCGTATTTACCCTCCCAGGATAAAGACACACACATAAAATCTTTCCGCTGTTGGATAAAAACTCATTAAATATTTTTAACGAATTGAATGGGTGGAAACAGAGTCACTATTTTGAGTTTTTTGTTGATTACATCAAGAATTTTAACATGGGAGCCAGAGACATAGCATGGAGGTAAGGTGGAGTAGCATCTGAGCACCATTAGGTGTGACCAGAAAAAATTTTTTTATTCTTCTTTGGGGTATGGACATTGCTCAGTGGTACAATGCATTGGTTAAGAAACTGATCCCTGGGGCTGGGCGGTGGTGCTGGAGGTAAGGTGGTGCCTGCCTTGCCTGCGCTAGCCTAGGAAGGACCGCGGTTCGATCCCCCGGTTCCCATATGGTCCCCCAAGCCAGGAGCGACTTCTGAGCGACTTCTGAGCGCATAGCCAGGAGTAACCCCTGAGCGTCACTGGGTGTGGCCCAAAAACCAAAAAAAAAAAAAAAAAGAAACTGATCCCTGACACTTATTCACATGCTGAACATGACCTCAGCAGCACTGCCACTAATAATTACTGGCCGCCACAATTGGGTGCTTTACCATATCATAATCAAGAGTCTACAAATACCACAGCTAATGTATGCAATCCCAAGAGAATATGTCAATACTAGAACCAATACTGTGACCACTAATGAGCACACATGGAAAATGGAAGCAACACAGTTAATGTGTGGCACACTATCCCACACCACCCTCCAGAAACCATAAAAGAAAAATTTTTAAAAGCTTTAAATTAAAACAGATCACTATGCTACAGTTTAATCTACTCAAAAACCTTTACTAAGTGATGGAGTGATATCACAGTGGGCAGGATGTTTGCATTTGCCTTGCATGTGGCCAACCTATGTTCAATACCTAGCTTCCTTATATGGTCCTTGGAACTTGCCAAGAGTGATTTCTGGGTACAGAGCCAAGAGTAACCACTGAGTATTGTTGGATGTGGTAAAAAGAAAAAGGAAAGAAAAAAAAAAAGAGCCATTACTAAATGTCTACCATGTATCAGACACCTTGCTAAGTGTAGGGATGAAAAGATTAAGAAGCTAAAGCTCTTGTCCTAGACTCTAGAGAAGGATACTTATATAAACATGACAAGATTTCAAAATATTCTGTTGGTCTTTCTTAATACTTCATTTCTAATAGTATTCTAAACATAGGCACTATAAAAGATTGCATCTTTAATGCCATCATAAGATTGAAAGCACTGCACTGTAGCACTATGATTGATCAACCCCAGGAAAACTCTTCAGCAAAGCATCCAAAAGTCTAAATAATGAGTTATTCCATGACTGAGTCAAGGGAAAACCAAAGGCAATCAAAATAACGATAAAAATAATACTATAAATTACCTCTGCTAACAGAATGAAAACAGTATACGATTGTCTGACAGCTGAATAACTTTGCTATCATTAGGTGAGTTTATGTTCTGTAATAATCACTCGTTTTGTTTAAAATATGATATCAAAACTAAGAAATAATTCTCATCCTAAATATATATGTGTATGTCTGTGCATACATATTCCTTAAGAGTTCTATTTGCTCTTAATATCAAATCTCTGAAAAAAAAAAAACTATCTCCTACTTTATTCAAATATGCAATGTCAAAAATCACAAGCCTGGATCTTCATAAGTCCTTATATATTATACTAACATATAAGAATATACATGATATATACTATCAGACCTAATAAAAGTTAGTTTATATTAAAACCAAGCCCATCTCCACTCTAAATATTTTTTAGAAATTTGAGAGCTTTAAGATGGAGAAGATAGTACAAGAATTAAACCATTTGCCCTGTAAATGGCTAATTCTGGTCAAATTATCCAGTTTATGGTCCTTCAAGGTGTGATCCCTGAGCCAGAAGTAAGCCCTGAAGATCATTTGGTATAGTCAAATCCCTCAATCCCCTCAAAAAATATATTAAAGAATTAGGAAAATATGAATTGGTTTTTTGTTCCTGTTTTTTTTTTTTTTTTTTTTTTTTATTTTGGGCTACAGTCAGTGATGATCAGGGGGTTACACTAGCTAGGCACTCAGAAATTGCTCCTGGTCTGGAGGACCATATGGGATGCCAGGGAATCGAACAGAGTTCCATCCAATGTCAGCCGCATGCAAGGCAAATGCCCTACTGCTGTGCCATCTCTCTGTCCCCCCTCTTTTTTTTGGATAATTTTTTTAAATTATGTTCTATGAGCACTATAGAAATATTATGCTGAATTTATTAATTTTATCAGAGGACCTACAAACAGTGCTCATAAGACCTAAGGCTCCCTCTAACAATTGAGTCAGTCAGGCTAATGGTTAAAGGCAACTTAAAAATGCAGTATTGTGGGGCGGGAGAGATAGAATGAAAGTAAAGCATTTCCCTTTCATGCAGGTCATTGGTTCGAATCCTGACATTCCACATGGTCCCCCGAGCCTGCTAGGAGCAATTTCTGAGCCCAGCCAGGAGTAACCCTCGAGGGCTGCCAGGTGACCCAAAAACCAAACAAACAAACAAACAAAATGCAGTACTGCTTGGGCCCTACTTGGGCCCTGGCTAAGGTCCAACCAGACACTCTAACACCACTTTGGGGCTTCAAGGGTTATATTCAGGAATGCTCAGAGAACCATGTGACACTGGGGATCAAACCAGGGTTGACTGCATACAAGGCAAATGCCTTGCTCAGTATACTATCTTTCCAGTCCTTTTATTGTATTTTAAATAGAAATGAAATATATATTTTTAAAAAAGTAGCCACCTTTATAGAATTTCAAGTGCTCTTTACACATATTTTATAACTTCATAGAAATTCTGCTACATACACATGACACGAAAGTCTCAGAAGGGCTAAAGAAAAAAAACAGACTACTGATTACAAGAATTGTTTTCACTGAAAGATAAACATCAGCTTTTAGATGTTATAGCAGTGGTCCTCAAACTACAGCCACGTGCCACATACCATATTTGTTCCCGTTTTGTTTCTTCACATCAAAATAAGATGTATGCAGTGTGCATAGGAATTTGTTTGTAATTTTTTTTTTTTACTATAGTCTGGCCCTCCAATGCTCTGAGGGGCAGTGAACTGGGACCCTGTTTAAAAAGTTTGAGGACCCCTGTGTTATAGTGTAAAATAGACTGTGAAACATAAAAATAAATAAATAAAGACTGATCATATTTTGATGGTATAGCTGCAATAAATGACCATTTTGGAATAATCAACCAAATAAAGAATTATTTGAGGAACCAAACTCCCCTAAAAAGTATTTTCAGGGGCCGGGCGGTGGTGCTGGAGGTAAGGTGCCTGCCTTGTCAGCACTAGCCTAGGACGGATTGCGGTTCGATCCCCCGGTTTCCCATATGATCCCCCAAGTCAGGAGCGACTTCTGAGCACATAGCCAGAAGTAACCCCTGAGCGTCACTTGGCATGGCCCAAAAACCAAAACAAACAAACAAACAAACAAACTATTTTCACAGAAGAAAACAGACAAAAGAGAGCATTTCTTTTTTTTTTTTTTTTGGTCACACCCAACAGCGCTCAGGGGTTACTCCTGGCTCTATGCTCAGAAATCGTTCCAGGCAGGCTCAGGGGACAATATGGGATGCAGGGATTTGAACCTCTGACCTTCTGCATGCAAGGCAAAACGCCTTACCTCCATGCTATCTCTCCAGCCCCAGCATTTCTGAAGAAAGTACAATGCTGACATATCTACCAATAAAGGCCTGTTTTTCGAAGTCTATGGTTCTAAGGAAAACATGAATCCCTTCTATTATTGTAAAATAATTGTAAAACTATACAATAGTTTAAAATAAATAAAAAGGTAGAAGGAACAGAATACATATGATCTATAGATAACTGTTGAAGCACTAATCAATAGGAACTTAGAGATGTATATCAATCTACTATCATATATGAGTGGAAAACTAAAAACATTTTTTTTGGGTCACACCTGGCATTGCTCAGGGGTTACTCCTGGCTCTATGCTCAGAAATTGCTCCTGCAAGCTCAGGGGACCATATGAGACGCTGGGATTAGAACTGATGACATTCTGCATGAAAGGCAAACGCTTTACCCTCCATGCTATCTCTTCGGCCCTGGAAAACTAAAAACATTTTTTTGTTTGTTTGTTTTTGGGTCACACCCGTCAGTGCTCAGGGGTTACGCCTGGCTCCATGCTCAGAAACTGCTCCTGGCAGGCACGGGGGACCATATGGGACACCGGGATTCGAACCGATGACCTGTTGCATGAAAGGCAAACGCCTTACCTCCATGCTATCTCCCGGGCCCCTAAAAACATTTTTAAAAGATTTTTCAGGAATAAATGTTCTTTATAAGCAAATTTGAAGAAATCAATTCATACAACTGTTAGTTTGGGGGGGGTGTAAAAATGAGAACAATATTCCACCCTACTCTAATCACTATAATGACAGACAAAAAATTTTGTAGTGCACTTTATTTATTTATTTATTTATTTATTTAGTAAGCTTTGGAGGCCAGCCTGTGGCTCTCAAGTTATTCCTGGCTCTGTGCTCAGAAATCACTCATGGAGGCTCAGGGAACCATGAGATGCCAGGATCGAACGTGGGCTGGCCACGGCAAGGCAAATGCGCTACCCACTATTGTGGGTATTGTGCTTGTCTCTGTAGTGCACTTTATATTAGTCATCTATATTAAAGAGAAAAGACTACAACAAACGGCTACTGGAGTATATCAGTATTTTGATAACATACGCAATCTTTAATAATCTCCATCTAAAAAAATAGAAATTGATTGGCAAAGTATTTAACAAGCAGCCATAAACTAAAGAGTGGCCAGAGAGAAAGAATATAGTAGAGGGGAGATAGTACAGCAGTAAGGTGCAAGTCTTGCTCTAGGCAGATCTGGTTCAATGCCTGGCACCCTCTATGGTTCCTGAAGGCTCTTTCTAGAAGTGTAATCTGAGGATAGAGAGAGTATGGTGGATCAGAAATTTGCCTTTACAAGGTCACCAAGATTTGATTATCAGCACTTCATATACTACACTGAAGCATTAATGAGGAAAAAGCCAGTGGTAATCCCTAAATACCACTGGTGAGGCTTTAGGCCCAAAATCCAAAATCCAACAACAACAAAATAATGGGAGGAGGGAGGGAGGGAATAAGGAACAAAAAGAGGAAGGAAATAAGGGAAGGAGGGAGGGAGGGAGGGAGGGAAGGAGGGAGGGAAGGAAGGAAGGAAGGAAGGAAGGAAGGAAGGAAGGAAGGAAGGAAGGAAGGAAGGAAGGAAGGAAGGAAGGAAGGAAGGAAGGAAGGAGACAATATTAAGAGGATAAAACCTGCTTCCTTGGTTTTTACATTTATTGGCTCAGTTTCCAAATTTTAATGAAAGGAGAAAGAAGTCTGCATAATAGAAATAATTAGAAAATCAGCCTCTACTGTGATTTAAGTAAAATTCACAAGTAGGATCACAAAATACAGCTGTTTCTCCCTTAATAGAAAAGCTTTTGAATAATAATAAACCATTTGTTTCCATAAATTATAAAATAGATTACTCCATGTGCAGTATTTTTAAATCATAGAAATATGTTAATATCATTTACAAAATTTAAAGTAATTACTCTACATAAATTCTTACTTTGCTAAACCAGTATCCTTAAATATAAACTTTTATTTTTTGGTATTTGGGCCCACCCAATAGTATCCAGAGATAACTCCTGGATCTTTGCTCAGAAATCACTCCTGGATGGCTCCAGGAACTATATGGGATGCCGGGGATCTAACCTGGGTAGATCCCAAGTCGGTTATGTGAAAGGCAACCCCCCCATAGTTATGCTATCACTCTTGCCCCTTAACTATAAGATTTGAGATTCACGTTCTTACATTCTGTGCTCAGTAAATCTGTTATAAATGTAAATTTCTTTAACAGTAATGTAAAAGTAAATGTAATTTAACAGTCAATGATAAAGAACGTAATTATTTGTGGCATTGACACTAATTCTTAGTTCTTTATTGAATTCTTATCAAAGTCTTCTTTCTATAACTTTATTTTTATTTTTTGGGGGCCGCATCCAGAGGTATTAAGGGGTTACTTCTAGCCCTGCAATCAGAAATCACTTTTGGCAGGTTCAAGGTACATATCGGATGTCAGGAATGGAACCTGAGTCAGCCTCAATTGCAAAAGCATTTGCAAAGCAAATGTCCTACCTGCTGTGCTATCTATCACTCTGGCCCCTCTTTAATTTTCTGATGCTCCAACAAAGAATTCCATATATACTTTCCATATCCAAGAAATCATAATAAAACTTACAAAAATTTAGAAAGTATGGGGCCGGAGTGGTGGCACAAGCGGTAGGGCATTTGCCTTGCACGTGCTAACCTAGGAGAGAACCACGGTTCGATCCCCTGGCGTTCCATATGATCCCCCAAGACAGGAGCGATTTCTGAGCTCATAGCCAGGAGTAACAGTAACCCCTGAGTGTCACCAGGTGTGGCCCAAAAAAAAAAAAAAAAAAAAAAAAAAAAAAAAAAAAAAAAAAAAAAAAAAAAAAAAAAAAAAAAAAAAACAGAATAAAAAAATTAAAAATTAGAAGGTAAACACTGGTAAGAATGAAAGGATATTGTAGATGGGCGGAGAGGTTATTACATAGCGAAAAATGATTAGAAACAGATGCTTCATTTTTTGCCACATTATGAAACTGCATTATGAAATAATAATATGAACTCTTTACAAAATTATATGAAGTCCTCCCCAAAAGGGAGAAAAGCAAAAAAGGCAGTACAAGATTAAGATGCTTGCCTTGCACATAGCATCCTAATTCAATATCTGACACTTGCATCACATTCATCTCCTGAGCGTGGCCAGGTGTGGGTAACAAAAGAAAAAACAAAAATTATACACAGCACATTTTAAGTACGTGCTTTGACTCAATAATGAGTGGAAATGGAAATTATATCCAAATAGACCATATATTTATGCCACTCTACAAATCTGCCAGTTATTTTTTAACTCACTAATTTTAACTTGAAAGCACAAAGACTGATGTCAGAAAAAAAAAAAAACAATTTAAGTCTCAATTCTATTTGATAAAGAAAATGTTCTATTTTTTTGTAGAGTCCTCTAATAAAATTGTTTTAATGCCAATAATTCTGAGCGATGTGTCCTTTATAATGGCATAACCATATAATAGGAAAATAAAAAAAAACTGATAGAATAATCAAAAAAAATTCAGATGGACACCCAACAGTGCTCAGGGATCACTTTTAACAGGCTCAGGGGACCATATGGAGAGGTCAGGAATCAAATCCAGGCTGACTACAAGCAAAGCAAATGCCCTACCCATCATATTATCTCTCTAGTTCAAAAGATCAAATATGTCTGCTCAGGGATCACTTTTAACAGGCTCAGGGGACCATATGGAGAGGTCAGGAATCAAATCCAGGCTGACTACAAGCAAAGCAAATGCCCTACCCATCATATTATCTCTCTAGTTCAAAAGATCAAATATGTCTGGCTCAATCCAACTTGAAATTATAGTATTCTGGAATGAATATTTAGCAAAGATAAATGTCTTGATTCTACATTGGCTAGCTATTAAAAGAAGAAAATCTATTAAATCATCATCACATTTGGGGGTGTGAGAGATAGATCAAAGGGCTAGAACACGTATCTTGTATACTCAAGGCCCCAGACTCATTTCCTGATACCCTATGGCTGTCTAAGCACTACTAATGTAGTAGTGCTTGCTCATTCAGAAGAGCACTGCTCATTCAGAAGTCAAAACAGCACCACATCACTATCCAAGTACAAAATGTCAGACCTGCACAGTTGAACTATGAGGGGACACCACACCTAATGAATCCTATTTGAGAAGCCTCACATCATAAAAATAAATTTACCTTATTATATCCATTGCCTGGTAAAGAATTTCAGATTGATCAACACCAAAAACTTTCTTTGCTCCAGCTTTAGCAGCAAACATAGATAGGATTCCAGTTCCACAACCAACATCTAAGACTATCTGGAAAAAAAAATGTTATTGAGAAGGTCATGTTTTAAATTATTCATGGTTTCTGGATAGGAACAGATCATAATAAAAATTCACTAAAAAGGGCTTGAGAATTGAAATGCTTAGGATGTTTAAAGAAAAATAGAACAGACAGCCATATATATATATATATATATATATATATATAGATATAGATATAGATATATTTGCTCTTGTACAATATATATAGAAATATATATATTTCTATATATATATATATATTGTACAAGAGCATATGAGAGCAGGAAGAAAAATCTACAAACAAATGTTAGAACTGAAAACTTGGTAGGCAAAATGAAAATTTTACTAGTTCCTTTTAGTCTCAATATGCTCTTAGAGAACCATTCAGAACCATGAAACACCAACCAGCAATGTTTACATTCCCTTAACAGACTCACCCACAGGGCAAATTATAAAACATTTTAATTTTTTCCAATAATGGCCTACATTTTTTTGTTCTTTTTTTGTGGGGAGGCACACCTGGCAATACTCAGGGATTAGTCCTGGCTCTGTACTCAGGAATCACTCCTAGCAGTGCTCAGGTGACCATATAGGATGCTGGGTAATTGAAACTGGGTCAGCCACTTGCAAGGAACCTTACTAACTTTAATATTGCCCTAGTCCTAATAGTTGACGTTTAGCATGCAATTTTATTGTCATGAGGTTTACTGTCGTCCTCTAGGCTGTAAAGCCATCTATCGTTTTCTTCATGTGATCTATTAATATCCTTTACTTCCCGAATTGTTTGTCCTTGTCTTAGGAAATTTCTAATAAAAAATGTTAAGCCTTGGGGCTAGAGAGGTGGTGCAAGCGGAAAACGCTTGCCTTGTACACGATCACCTAGGAGAGATTGAGGTTCGATCCATGGTGTCCCATATAGTCCCCCAAACCAGAAGCAATTTCTGAGCACCTAGCCAGGAGTAACACCTGAGCATCACTGGGTGTGGCCCAAAAAAGCCAAAAAAAAAAAAAAA
>PVKC010039034.1:0-12629 GCA_004027635.1 Crocidura indochinensis | reverse complement strand
AAAAAATAAAACAACCCGAGGCGCACATGCATAGCAATCAAACCTTGATTCCTGCTACTCTTACTTTCACTTTGGTCCATAGGGAAAACCTCAGAATGAAACAGCTCCTCCTTCTCCATTGAAACATCAACACACAACTCATATTTGCTTCTGCTTCAGTTATGAGAAGTTTCCTTATTTTATTTATCCAAGACACATTCCTTAAATCATAATAAGTGCCAAGTAATGCGCTAAAAGCCCAGGATAGAGATAAAAATAATTGTCTCCTACCTGTCTTGTGGAAAATATGAAAATTAATAAGAATCACAACCTCATTTTAAATCATTCATAAATTTCTATAAAAATCAAAATGACCTTAGTGCTTAAGCAATAGAAAAGCGTGTCTAGGAAGGATAAGAGAAAGCAATTGTAACATACATTGGGAAAATATATCATTATGGTTCTCTCTCTGCAGAAACAAAGAAGTTTCTTCAAAATTAATTATAATAATAATAATAATAATAATAATAATAATAAACAATGGGTAGGGCATTTTCCTTGCTTGTGGTTGATCTGGATTTATATGTAATTCCTGAATGCAGTAAGGAGTATCTTTGGGTATAGATCAAACATCCCTCAACTCCACATAGGATATAAACATAAGAAATAAATGGAAATATAAAATATTAAAAATGAGGTTTAAGATGTTATATACTGCAATCAAATCATCTGAGTGATTAAAATAATCATTATTTAATGTGAATAAAATAAAAATAACATGTCTAACACCTCTGTTTTATATTAAAATGCTATGAATTTTATCTCATTTTGCTTTTCTCAAATCAGAGTTTTGAGTTTTTTGGGGTTTTTTGTTTTGTTTTGTTTTTTATTTGTTTTTCATTTTTGGATTTTGGATCACACCCAGCAGTGCTCAGGGGTTACTCCTGACTCTACAATCAGAAATAGCTCTTGGCAGGCTGGGGGGACCGTACGGGATGCCGGGATCCGAACCACAGTCCTTCTGCATGCAAGGAAAATGCCCTACCTCCATATTATCTCTCCGACACCTCACAGTTTTGAATTTTATGATATGTGGTGACTTTCCTTGATCTTGTTTTCATGTCTATATTAAGGGATATTAAAAAAAGGAAAAATCCATCATCAAGGATTCAAATTATTTTGAATCAAAAAAATTTCCAACGAGGCACTGAATTATCTTTGTATTTAAAATTGTGTGCCTAGAATGTTGCTGAAGAGGGTGTATTAAACACTCTGAGAAGTAAAGCCACATACCTGTTTTCCATAGTATTATAAACAAATGATAATTCAATTTAAAAGAGAAAACTAATATTGGAAAGAAATTAGTCACACTAAAGAATAAATAGCAAATCTATATAAGCATAGCTCTAATTGTTGCTAGATAATTTGTTTTGTGACTTTTTTTATTGTTTCCTCCAAGCTCTAACACTTCCCAAGCCATTACCAAGACTAGAAAATAAACATTTAAATGGAAAAAAATAAAGATATTAGAGATGAGTTAAGAAAACGACATTATAGGGAATATTGTGATACTATAAAATCTTAAAAGCATTTAGAGGTTTAGGAAGAACTCTCCCAAGCAGTGAACATAGTGTGTGGGATCACTTTCTTTATACTATACACAGTTATGAGGACCTGAAGGCTGTTATTGTGATTAGTGATGCAGAGTTGCTCTAAGGCCATGAGTAACAGTGATGAAATTTAGGGAATCTTTATGTAAAAGATGTATTCCAGACCTTTGTGCTATCCCCCAGGTTTCATAGAGACTTTAAAGTGGCAAATTATTGTCAAAATAAATGAGAAAATATGGGCACATTTTATTAGTACCAATAGTGAAATCACTTTGGTCATCAGCCTTCGTGATAGATGCATTATACTTACTATAAAATGGCCCATATTCTCATAAAACCTTTATTCTGTCAGGAAGCCTCAACCTAAAATAAGTTTGTTCAACCTGCATTTCATCTTATCTCTCAATCACGCCATGAGATTTTGATCTATGGGAGCCTCAATGTAATATATTATTGGTTCTAGCATCATGGTTTATTCTAGATGATCACATTTCATGCATAATGAAGTAGGCAGTTAAATACAAAGGTTTTTGTTATCAACTCAAAGAGAAATATAAATATTTTCTAAAGACAATTTACAATGTGTACTTAAAAAGAATGAGAAAATGAAAATATTAAGTTTAATTTGTAAGTATTCTGGAAAAATCCATGTTTTTTAAAGTTATTTTTGAAACTGAAAGTATTGTTATTAATGGTATTTAAGATTCTTCTCTATTTCATACACTTATTTTATTCTCTATATTCACAAAATATGAAAATATATACATGTCTATATAAGTATTGATAATTAAAAAAATATAGGTTTAATTTTCAGATACAGATTTTTACTTATAGTTTGTTACATACAAGACATTCTGCTAGACACTGGGAATACAAAATTGACTCACTCGTTTATTTTAATTAAGATAATTATGCTGTAAGCATAAAAGATTCATCAAAATACATCAAACTAAGAAGGTATGCTTTCTAGAGTTGGTGAGAAAATGCACATGATTTAAAGATGAAATACTAACAGTTTAGGATTCACTCAAGACCAAAGTTTAAAAAGTAGGAAAGACTGAAAAATAAATAGTAATGAAGCCAGGGGACTTAGCGGATGCGTGGACTTTCATCTTAGCAATATATGTGCCTCATTATTAAGTGTGATTGTCATACAGAACAAAAATCTGCGTTTGGATTTGTTGAATCTTCACTTGGTATTATTATACATCTTTAACTTATTTATTAATGAACATTCATATTCTTTATTGTTAAGAATAGAAATCTACTATATGTAAAACATTTTGCAGGTTTTACATCAAATCTTTGGTCTTTGTCCATCTTTACATATTTATCTGTCTCTAATCAACTGATCACAAATTGTTCTAAATAGTTGTCCATTTTTGAAATAGAAACGATGTCATAAAACATAATTATGCATCATATTTAATAAGTTGATAAAACATTCAGAAAAATCCATATTTTATTATGTAATATTTTATTATATTATATATTTTATATATGCAAATATGCACTTACATATACTGTATTGACATTAACTGTCTATGATGTATGCAGATCTAATAAGTACAAGGGTCAATGTTCTTGAATTGCATATGTATGGCCCCAGTTAGAGCCCTGGTGCGGCATATGGACTCCTGAGCACTTTCAGAAGTGCTAACTTGAACATTGCCAATAGTGGCCCAAAATATTTTCTCTTTTTAAAGAAACAACATGAAAGAATACTAAGCCACAACATATGAAATATGAATGCTGACAATCAATATTTGATATATTTCAAAGTAGTGCTATCATACACAACAATTACCCTCACCCACTACATGCTGAGCTGAATAGCTACCCTTAATATAGATCTATTTAGTTATATAGTTATATTTCAGTATATATAGTTATATTTCAGACTCATTTTACCAAATAAAAATTGAGTTTATCAGAAGTGTGGCTCCTTTTTACTAAAAGTTTAAATTCTAGATTACAAAATTAATTCATTTTAACAATATGACCATTTTACCTTGTCTGAATACTTAATGAAATAAGTGGTATATGAATGATATATCATGACCCTCTGAGGGGCAGATATTTTTCCTCTTATGGTTTACAATGTTCAGCATAAGATGCTATATATTGAATATCTGAGACATTAATTTTTTTATTTGAAGTACATGTGTTGATTTATATCTTAAAATGATTTTTAATTTTGCATATTATAAAATCATTAATAAGGTATTTTATCAAAAAAATAAACAATACAATTTAACTTTTTTTTTTTTTTTTGGTTTTTGGGTCACACCCAGCAGTGCTCAGAGGTTACTCCTGGCTCCATGCTCAGAAATTGCTCCTGGCAGGCACGGGGGACCATATGGGACACCGGGATTCGAACCGATGACCTTTTGCATGAAAGTCAAACGTCTTACCTCCATGCTATCTCCTGGGCCCCACAATTTATTTTTTATTAAGTAATATCTTTATTTAAGCACCATGATTACAAACATGTTTATAGTTGGGTTTCAGTTATATAAAAGGACACCCCTCTTCACCAGTGCAATATTCTCACCACCAATGCCCCCATTTCCTCCTCCCCCACCCCATTCCTGTATTCTACTCAGCCATTTTATTTTTCTCGCTACCATATTCATTATTGTTGTCAGTGTAATTATTTTTCTAACTAAACACACTACTTTTTGTGGTAATCTTCGTACTGTAGGCCAGACCTTCCAACCCTCATATGTCTGTGTGTCATTACAATAATGCCTTTAATTTTTCTTAATTCCCATTGGTGAGTGAGACTATTCTGTGTCTTCCCCCTTCATTCTGATTTATTTCATTCATCATAATAGTTTCAATGCCCATCCATGTATAGGAAAATTTCATGACTTCATCTCTCCTGATGGCTGTATAATATCCCATTGTTTATATGTACCACAGTTTCTTTAGCCATTCATCTGTTGTCAAGCATCTGGGTTGTTTCTAGATACTGGCTATTGAAAATAGTGCTCCAAGGAAAATAGGTGTGCAGAAGCTATTTTATATTGTGTTTTTGTGTTCCTAGGGTATATCCTTAGGAGTGGTATAGCTGATTTCCAGTTCTTTGAGGAATCTCCATATTGTTTTCCATAAAAAAATGGACTATATGGCATTCAGATCAGCAATGAATGAGAGTTCATTTCTCTTCACATCCATGTCAACAAAAGACAATGGAAACAATAAAATTCAAATTTTAGTTGCTTAGGGGGAAAAAAAGAAATTTTGCAATGTTATTTTTCAATTGCCAATCTACAGAGTTTTTACCAATGCATAGGTTTAAAATAGCTGAAAATAACTGCTTTTAACATACTTTTTCAGGAAACAGAGAAGCATAAAAAGGGAAAATTATAAATCTATATAGTCTCATTCTTTAAAATACCTTCGTTCACATTATACTATTGTGTGGGATATGTATTTTATTTGATTTATGTCTACTTTCTAGTGGTTAATCAAAAATCTCCACTCTATTTTGTTATCTTAATTTCTCTTGATTGTTATTTTTGGGTGAGGACTGTAGCAGAGGGTCTCCAGTTCTTACAAGCTTAGGGCTAGGAAACTTATAACAACCTGCATTCATACAGTCACTTTGTGTATTCTTTGTTGTTTGTTTGTTTTTTTGTTTATTTGGGGGCCATACCCAATGATGCTCAGGGGTTACTCATTGGTACGAGCTCAGAAATCGCTCCAGGTTTGGGAAACCATATGGGACAATGCAGAATTGAACCTCGGTTCTTCCTAGATAAGCCAATCACAAGATTGTACTTACTCGGCATGCTCTTGTAGCTCTGATGGCTCCTCATTGACTTTTCAGTGTCTTTCCCTGAAGAGAGCATTCCCTGAAGGCAAATATAAATAATTTCCATCTTGTACTCTTGATAGGCAGACAGGAAATAATTTGATATTTTAATAGGAAAGAAAAATTATCAAGTATATTTAAATTAATAATCAATTAAAAAGTTGTCAAATTAATTTATTTGTATGCACAAAGGTTTGAAACAGTGAAGGACTCCCAAAGAGTCTCAAATTCTTAGCTATTCAACGATTGCTTAAACAGAATCAGCTATATATTGTATAGAGGCCTCATTATCTGTAATGTTTATCTGAAGAATTACAATCTAAGGTCAGTATACAAAATAAAACTTACAATGTTTGTTGTTGTTTTCGTTTGTTTGGGGATATATCTAGTGATGTCAAGGGCTTATTCGTGGCTTTGCGTTGAAACTTACAATTCTGAAAATCTAACCTGGTCAGCCATGTGCAAGGCAAGTAAATTAACCAATGTTTTACCTCTCTAGTCTACATTTGCAAACCTTTTATGATTAATACTCAAAATTACTCTTACAAAGTCTCTTAACTCATGCATTAAGTATAATAAATTTACATTTTTCCATTCAACCCTAAGTAGTTTTAATTATAAATATATAACATAATGTACTTTATATAAATTTTCTGTTTTACATTTCTTAATTTTTCCAATACTTTTAGTTAATAGTTATATTGTTTTCAGTAAAATCACCAAACTTTCACTCTTTCACTATATTTTTCAATTTTGTTTAGCCTTTGCCTAGGAGCTACATCTAACTTAATGTTGGGCAATGTTTTCTTTTTCTTTTGACTAATTCTTCAATAACTGTTTTCAGGAGGGTGAGAAAACTTATAATAACCTGCCTTTATACAGTCATTATGTGTATTCTTTTCTGTTTGTTTTTGAGCCATACCCAATGACACTCAGGAGTTACTCCTTGGTATGAGCTCAGAAATCGCTCCTGGCTTGGGAAACCATATGGGACACCACAGAATTGAACCTCGTTTCTTCCTAGATCAGCCAATCATGAACCTCGGTTCTTCCTAGATCAACCAATCACAAGGCAAACGCCTTACCCCTGTACTACTACTCCGGGTCCATACTATGTGTATTCTTAGCCTCTTTATTATGTAGTTGAACTAAGTTGAAATACTTTGCAGTGCTAACATACTGGGTAATTAATTACAAAGTGCTCTCTTTAGCTTAAAGATGTGAATTAATCATTGGAAAGTTGTCATATTTATATTAACAGCCATATTTACAAAACAGCAGAAAATTAAATATTTGAATATTTTAAGAAATTGCAGAGTTTTATACACATAAGTGTTTAGGAAATTGATTATAAACCCTGGTCTTCAAGTCTCAGCTACTTAAACTTTAAATCAATGAATCTCCTGGTAATTGTACCATATGCTAAAGAAATTCTAAAATATGGAGTGGGAGGTTTTGGTTACACTATGACTCAGAAATGTAACTAATATTTCAGTAGGTGTAGGCTTGTGATATAAATCTATTACAATGTGCAAGATAGTTGCAGAGAACATACTGGATCTATTAAGGTGCAAATAAAGATATTTCTCTAGACCATAGAAATTGTATTATAAACTGAAAAAAATGTTAAAAAATACATTATGTATGAAGAGTCAGTACAGTAAGTAGGGTATTTACCTTGAATATGGGCGACTCTGTTTCAATCCCTAGCATCCCATAGAGTCTGAACACCACCAGGATTAATTATTGAATAAAGAGACAAAAATAACACCTGAACACTGCCAGCTGTGGCCTCAAATCTCCCAAAATTGATAAATAAATAAATAAATAAATGATTTTTAAACAATGTAATATATTAGAAGGTATTATAATGTTGTAGGATCTTATTGGTGAGTATTATTAGGTAACCTGTGCATTGGTAATAATTTCTGTAAAAGTTACACTCCTGATCTCCAACAAGCTTTTGTGGAAAATTGTGCCCCTAGCAAAATATGCAAGATCCAGATTGTCCTCTAGGTAAAAAAAAAAAAAAAAGTTTATATAAGTTAGCAATAAACATGCAGTAAAGAGAGATTAGGACGGGGCCCGGAGAGATAGCACAGTAGCGTTTGCCTTGCAAGCAGCCGATCCAGGACCAAAGGTGGTTTGTTTGAATCCCGGTGTCCCATATGGTCCTCCTTGCCTGCCAGGAGCTATTTCTGAGCAGACAGCCAGGAGTAACCCCTGAGCACCGCCGTGTGTGGCCCAAACACCAAAAAATAAAATAAAATAAAATAAAAATAAATAAATAAAATAAAATAAAAAGAGAGAGATTAATATAAGGCAAAGAGAATTTCAAATTTGTGCTTATACCTTAATGTTTAAGGAGTAACTATTCTTAACTTTTCTCTCAAGCAATAGATTACATGTTGAGGAGCAATATTTCATTGAATAAATGAACTGATCGAGAACAATAGGACTTGAGTTGTAACTTTCTGATATTAGGGGGAAATTAAGCTACTTCTTCAGATCCCATATAAGAAAACATATATGGATCTAGATAGTAAAGTATGTAAAGTACTTACCTTGGTTCTAGTGAACCTTCTTTCAGTACTTGGCACCACATAATTTCCTCTAACCAATGCCAGGACTGATCCCTTGTAAAATAAAAACCCACAAGTTGTGAGATCATCCCTCATGCCATGTTTCTAACCCTTTGGGTGGACAGGTCTAAAGAAGCAGGGTAGCTGAAAAGAAATAATAAGTCAAGTCAGTCAGGAAAGAGCCATGAAGCCAGACTATTTTTCACCTCAATGTCTCTCTACCTTCACCAAAAGCCAGAACTTTCTTTTCTTTATTAGCTAAAACAAAATCCACCATGGTGGGGCAGGGCAGACTAATCCAGATGGACTTTTATATATCAAAGGAGAAAGATTTATGGGAAATAGGAAGATGGGGCCTTAAAGCCTTTCTATTAAAATAGGAAGATAGCCTTTGTTGTGGGTAATAGATAGATGCCATCTTACAACCTTGAGTACAGAAAAATGAGTAACCCCAAACACCAATGGACTGGATCAAAAAGTAAAAAGTTAAACAAAATGTTCTATCTCCTGCTTTTAATGTTGAAAGTTTAAAGTTTACAGGATTGTGACTCAGGCATTGCTTCCACTTTATTTTACCTCTGAATGCAAATATTTTTACTTAGTTTTAATTAAAGAGTTTCATGGACAAATATAATTAAATTCAAAATTTAGACAAGAATTTTGTGTGTATTAGCTTCAAATTTTGTCCAAGATTTTTTTCATCATTACAGAAACACATGTCATAAAAAATAAAACAGCTGTTTTTCTTTGCTTTTTTGTAGCAGTTGTGTTCCTGGAACTATAAATTCCTGTAAGAATATAACAATTTCACATCCTCTATTTTGATTTTTATAAATATCTATCAGAATATTGCTCTTATCTTATTTCTCTCTGTTTTATGTTCATTAAATTTAATAAACTTCGTAAAGATGATAGTCATGTGGAACATTTGAAAGTTGGACATTTCTGTTGAAAGCTAATCAGATTGGCCTCTTTGGCCTGGTCTAGCAGATGCTCAGTCCAGTCCAGTCAAAGAATGAAACAAACCATCATTTAATGAGACAGGCAATGCACATGGATTGTCCAAGCTTTAGGTCACATGGGCAGCAATCAGTGGTCTGGACAGGTCAGTTTTTTATTAAATAAGATATCTGCCTGAACCTCATGGGTTAATATTGACTCACCTCAACTGGTGAGGCACTGTTGACAGAGACAATTAAGACATTTATTATGTCACCATTAATAATTTCATAAAAATCAGTGGCTAGGGATATTTTACATTGCTATCAATGACACCCTGAAAATATAAAGTCCTAACGGTTTCTTATTCTATTTTTTCTATATAGTCCCCAATCTAAATCATTTTAAACAATATTATAATATACTAACCTGGCTTATTTTTGCTGCCATCAAATATTATCTATTGCATTTGTTTCTGTTATATTATTTTACCCGGATGTATTTTTACAAACTTATTGCATTCAAATAATAATAATTCTAAACTATCTCATCTTAGGAGCATCTCCCATTCATGGACTTTCTTTTTTGGTTAGAGAGACAAATTATCACATTTATTTATTGTTTACAGATAAAAATGGCCAGTCTCTCCAACTATACCAGTGGTTCTTAATTATTTTCTGTCATCCCTCTAGGAAGAAGAAAACATTTTTCGCGCCCCCCTTCCGCACTACTGTAAATAGCATCTTTATTAAAAAAAACAAACTTTAACCTGCAAAACAAAAATATATAAAATAATTTGAGCGGACTTTTTAATCAGAGGTGATATCTGGAATAATGGCTACAATGAGTACGTTTCGCAATGTATAGCTTTTTGAAGTAGGGTTTGAAGCAGGAAACAACAACTCTCAGCTCCAGAGACATACGGAGATATAAACACAGGGTTTAGCTTGTAATACAGTGTTTGCAGAGGTCAAACACACCTCCCTTTAAGGGACCTCATCCCCCCACTATTTGAGAAGCACTGAACTAAACATATATTGATGAAAAATTATTAGTTGGCATATCAACCACAGTACTCAACCAAGACAAAATATGAGTTACTTCAACTTCTGCTAAGTTCATGAGTTTATACAGTAGAAACTTTGATCACCTTTCACCAGAAAACAAGCACTTTGTGAGAATACTTCAGCCTTCCTATATATATATATATATATATATATATATATATATATATATGATGTATATATATATATGACATATATATGACACTTTAATCTGACATCATATAAAACTACTCTTTCATCTTACTTCCCTTGAGACTTTGGCACTATGTCCTAAATAAACTGCATTTTTATGAACCCTTTAGATACTTAGAGGTCTATGATTAGAGAACAGATCCTATTCCATGGCCCTTCTTTGCATAAAAATAACTTTTAGTGAGGCGTCTCTACTAAGCCCACAATTATTTGTTGTTTTTTTTTTTTGACATCATTTGCTTTTCAAAATTAATGAATAAAAATTTGTTTTCAGAATCAGAAAAAAAGCCGCCTGAATCTATTTTACTGAATTTCTTTAAAATATTAAAGAATAACATATTTTTAAATATTTTCTGGAAGTCCTTTCAATTATTATTAAAATAAAATAAACGTTGGTATTCTTAGACTTATTTTTCTATTAGACAGAAAATTCGTTATTTTTTCTTTATTTCTTTTTTCCTTTTTAAGTTTTTCATTTAAAACCATGATTACAAGGCTGTTCATATTACAGTTCTTTTTTCCTACAAATTAAGTTGTTCATGATCGAATTACAGTCACACAATAAGTACATTTACCAGTGTGCATTTCCCACCACCAATGTCAAGAGTTTTTCTCTCACCTTCTTTGATTGATGCCTTCTTTATTTTTTTTTTAAACAAAAACTTTTTGTGTGGCAAAAATGATTAATCCTTAATCAGTCAGACAGGAGCTCTCCGTGGCTCATTGCTACCAACCTGCCTTGCTTTGGTGAGGTCAAATCACGTCTTCACACAAAGGTGGAGAAAGTATGAATGTCAGTGATAGTGATTGTTAAACAGTCTGTGGAAAATGGGGAAAAGATTAGCCAAGTTTAGATGACCTCCGTGTACATTAAAGTGATAATGGCTTTGACTGCTCATAGTCATGTTCTTCTTCATAGAGCACTTAGCCAGTCAGCAATTTATCAACACAGCTGATTTTTCTTGCTCTGTGTGGCAACATTTTAGGGCCGAGCTGGTTAAAGGATAGTCAAGAAATCATTATAATTTATAAAATTCTTATTTATCTTTTTTAATTGTCTTAATTTTTTTAAAATAAAGGAGAATTTTAGAGCAACCACTTTAAGTTATTGTACTCGACATTGCTTTCTTAAAAAAAAAAAAAGAATTATTTGCACTGAGAGCCATGAATTTGAAGTTTCATCCTAACCTGCATCTTCATATTTGTTCCTGTATTGAATCATGGCTCATAATTGACACTGCAGAGATTATTTTTCTGTGTTTGAAGATATTAGAATTGTACTAAGTCATTCCACAAGTTCTGGAAACTGTTTCTTTGAGATAATGACCTTTTATCAGAATGGAGAGAGAGAGGTCAAAGAGAGAGAGAATGAGAGATAGAGACAGATACAGAGACAGAAAAAAAAATTTTACCCATAGTATTCTTGCAGTGAATAGATGTCAATACTCATGATCTCTGTCCTAAAGAAAAATAAATGAGAAACAAATTTTATATGCATTGAATAAGTATAACTATATTTAAAAGTAAAATATATGCTTCTATTTAGCTGCAAATTTATCTAAATATTTTTTTTTGTTTTGGGGGCCACACCCAGCATCACTCAGGGGTTATTCCCGTTTCAGTACTCAGCAATTGCTCCTGGCAGGGTCAGGAGACCATATAGGATGCCAGGGATCGAACCTGGATCCATCTGGGGTCAGCAAAAGGCAAGGCAAATGCCCTACCACTGTGCTATCTCTCTGGTCTCGTAAATATATTTTTTATTTGAAATTAAAAGTATAATTTGTTTTCTTTCTTATCATCTTAGAAAGCATAGATTGATTAAATGATTATTTAAATTCTCTTATGGCTAAAACTAAACAAAATTTGCCATTGTGATTTTAATGAAATTTATTTCTATCAATACTGTTTTACTGAAACAGTGTATACAATTTGTATTGGTTTTAAAAATAATTAAAATATTTATGAGTTAGAGCAATAGAATAAGAGGTAGGGCACTAAACTTGCAAAGTCAATCCAGATTTGATATGCAGAAAAATAAGTCATTTCTCAAACAGCACGAGGATTAAGTTCTGAGCATAGAACCTAACATTATATAAATAATATATAAGCCCTAAGATCATATATAAGATATATGTATATATATATTTCAAAGAGATATAAGTTTTTCTAATGCCAAAATGATATATATGTCACCACTTAAAAATAACTAATTGGAGTTTCCTTTTATTTAACCTTCATTTAACAAGTCAATTGAAAGCATTAAACTTTAAAAGAATATTCATTTTTCTTGTTTTCTTGTCAATAATAAGTAGTGATTTCCATGCAAATTAATTTGTTCCTAACTCAAATGAGGAAGGAAGAAAGAAAGAAAGAAAGGAAGGAAGGAAGGAAGGAAGGAAGGAAGGAAGGAAGGAAGGAAGGAAGGAAGGAAGGAAGGAAG
>PVKC010039033.1:0-12665 GCA_004027635.1 Crocidura indochinensis | reverse complement strand
AAAAAAAAAAAACAAAAAACAAAAAACCCAAAACCAAAACCAAAAAAACTTAAAAAAAAAAAAGAAAGATCATGGATTCAATTATTGACACTACATATCTTATTCCTGGACAGTCGGCACTCCTGGAATAAAAGAAAATAAAAGGTATATTGGGCTAGATATGTAGCTCAGTGTTAGAGCCTCTGCCTTACATGTGTGTGGCCCTGAGTTTGACTCCCAGCATTAAAAAAAAAAAAATCAGAACAAAAAGGCACAAATAACTCCTTTAACAAGGACCAGAAAGCCAGAGAAATAGTCCAGGAGGTAAAGCACCTGCTTTGCATGTGGTTCAAATTTCTGACAACACTTATAGTCCCTTGAGTACCAAAGTCACCATTGATTATGGCACCAAAACAGCAGCAACAAGTACCAAAGTGACTGTACAGAAGCTAAAGAACAAGCCTTGCAAGAAAAAAAAAAAAAAACAAAAACCCACTGATTCAGTCCTAGGTGACCCTGAGGTACAAAGTTAGGACTAGTACCCTAGCACAGCTAGGTGTGTAACTCCTACCCTGCACAAAAGAAATCAAACAAAATACATGGGGCCAAAAAGATAGCATGGAGATAAGGCGTTTGCCTTTCATTCATAAGGTCATCGGCTCCAGTAGTAATTTCTGAGCATGAAGCCAGGAATAACCCCTGAGCACTGCTGGGTGTGACCCAAACACAACCCCACCCCCACAAAACAAAATACAAACAAACAAAAAATCCAAAAAAAAAAAAAAATCAAGAAAAAACCACAAAAACTGAGGGTCTGGAGCGATAGCACGGCAGTAGGCTGTTTGCCTTGAATGTGGCTGACCCAGGATGGACATGGGTTCGATCCTAGGTCCCCCAAACTGGGAGCGATTTCTGAGCACAGCCAGGCATAACCCCTGAGTGTCACTGGGTGTGGCCCCAAACCAACCAACCAACAACCAACCAACCAAACAAGCAAGCAAGCAAGCAACCAACCAAACAAACAAAACATTCAGCAAATTATAATTACATTTCTGATTCAGTTTCTCCTTAATTTCTAATAAAAACTTAAGTGGCATATAGTACTATATTCAAAATGGTATGAGAAAACTCCTTGGGGGTAATAAAAAAATATCTCACACACAGAGACAAGTTATTAAATACTGATGATACATGTTCCAATTTTTTTTTTCACACCCGGCAGCGCTCAGGGGTTACTCCTGGCTCCATGCTCAGAAATTGCTCCTGGCAGGCACGGGGGACCATATGGGGCACTGGGATTCGAACCGATGACCTTTTGCATGAAAGGCAAACGCCTTACCTCCATGCTGTCTCCCGGGCCCCACATGTTCCAATTTTATGGTGTCTAGTAATACTAGTAATATTATGTTTTAAAAAACTGATACATCTACACAATTGAACACTATGCAGTTATTAGAAAAACTGGTCATAAAATTGTCCTACATATGGATGGACATGAAGACATGTTGAGTGAAAATGAGTTTGAGGGAAAGAGACAGAAATACAATAGTCTCTCTTATCTGTGGGGCTTAAAAAAATTAAAAGAGAGTATGGTAATAATATCCAGAGAAAACAGAGATAGGGCTGGAAAGACCAGTTCATTACATGGAGTGGTGAGTGCAGTTAACTGCACCAACAACTACCAAGACACTGATAGTGAGAAAGAGAAATAGAACACCTGTCTCAAAGACAGGCAGGGGGTGGGGGAGGAGAGAAATGGGAATATAGATGACAGGAAAGTTACACTGTGAAGAGTGGTGTACATTCGAAGATGGAAACCCAACTATGACTAGGGGCTGGGAAGGTGGCGCTAGAGGTAAGGTGTCTGCCTTGCAAGCGCTAGCCAAGGAAGGACCGAGGTTCATCCCTCAGCGTCCCAAGCCAGGAGCGATTTCTGAGCGCATATCCAGGAATAACCCCTGAGCATCAAATGGGTGTGGCCCAAAAACCAAAAAGAAAAAAGAAAAAATAATAAACTACATAAAGAAAACTGTGTCCTGTCTATTATTCAAAGAGTAAGTTCTTTTGTTTTTGTTTTTGTGTCACACCGGCAGGCTCAGAGGTTACTCCTGGCTCTGCACTCAAATTTCCGCTCCTGGCAGGGTTGGGGGACTGTATGGGATGCCGAGAATAAAACCAGAGTCCATTCAGGTTTGGCTGCATAAAGGCAAACACCCTAACGCTGTGCTATCACTCTGGCCCCCAAGAGTAGGTTCTTTTTTTTTTTTTTTGGTTTCTGGGCCATACCCAGTGACACTTAGGGGTTACGCCTGGTTATGCGCTTAGAAATCGCTCCTGGCTTGGGGGACCATATGGGACACCAGGGGATTGAACAGTGGTCTGGCAGACATCTTTCCACTTGCACCACCGCTCTGGCCCCAAAGAGTAGGTTTTTTGTTTGTTTGTTTTTGTTTCACAGGCGGCAGCGCCTGGCAGGCTCGGGGGACCATATGGGATGCCAGGATTCGAACCATTGAACTTCTGCATGAAAGGCAAGCACCTCCAGGCTATCTCTCCAGCCCCAAAGAGTAGGTTTTTAATCATAAATGGACATCAAAATAATTTGGGAATCTTTTTTTTTGGGAGGGGGGATACCAGCGGCGCTCAGGGGTTTACTCCTGGTTCTATGGTCAGAAGCCGCTCCTGGCAGGCTCAGGAGACCATCCAGGGTCCGTCCTGTGTTGGCCTCCTGCAAGGCAAACGCCTCACTGTTATCGCTCCGGCCCCACATGTGGGAATCTATCTGAGGGACCAGAAAGATTATAGAGGGCTTAAAACACTGGAGTTACAAACATACAACTCTAGTTGATCCCCAAAATCTGAATGGTAAACACCTTTTGAAGAAATCCTGAATACCACTAGGTGCAGTCCAAAGCCCCAATAAAATGAAAATAAACAAGGGCTAGAGAGACGGTATAGAGATTAAGTTGCATGCTTAAACAGGTCAATTCTAGTTTGATCTCTAGTACCTAAGCACTTCCAGGAATGAGTCTGGACAGAGTGCCAGGTGTGAGCCCTGAGCACCACTGGATATGGCCTCAAAACCAAAATAAATAACAAAAATGCATCTATCTTGAAAAATGTCTTTAAGAGGAATTCAGTGAATCTCCAGTTCTAGGTTCCTAAAATAAACCCACTAAGATTTAAAGAAAAAATTGGGGTAGTTAAGGGATCAGTCACTTGCTTTGCATGCAACCCTCTGATTTGAATTCCCAACAACACATATGATTGTCCAAAACAACACCAGGGGCCATTCCTGAGCAAAGAGCCAGGAACAATCCCTGAACACCACAGGTGTGGCCCAAATAAAAACAATAAATTTATCTGAAGTGTCAATTAGGCTAATTTTAAAAAGTTGTTATAATTTTGCTATTTGTCTGAAATGTTAAATTTTAGTCTCTCCCTCTATCATTTCTCTGTTTCCTTCTCTTAATTGCCTATACTCTGAAATACCTTTTGATTTGCTTTTGCTCCTCTGGGTAAAAGGCAAAGTTGCTGAGCCCAAGCAAGTCTTCCAGACATACCCCGAACCAGCACAGTGACGGAGGGGAAATAATCATCTGGAAAAAACAAAGGCAAAAAATTTTTTACTTTAGTTTTTATAAAACTAAACAAAAGTGAAAAAGGCACATATACGCTATCAAATGCAAAACTTCCAAAAAGCAAAGACCTACAGTGCTTCTCAAATTTCCATCATTTGTGAAAATACCTTATACTTTGTGCCATATTCAAAAACACAGTGCTAGTCTTTATATTAACTATTATTTCCTTTATTCTCAAATTTATTTTGAAAAGAAATTGTACTCCATTTGAAATAGAAAACCATAATTTGGTTGTGCCAATTATGTGTTTACAAATAAACAAATTTTAATACATAAAATAGCATCCATTAACTACTACTATATCTCACCTAATTCAGCAGCTATCAACAGAGTTTTGGTATGCCTTATCCTTGTAAACACTGTTAGCTTTCAATGCAGAGAACCACCTAGTTTCCAGGTAGGAAGAATTTTGGATTGATTCAGTTCTTTATGTTCTACTGCTTACCACCACTCCATACTAGTACAAGTTCAGAGTCAAAAGGGGTGGGGATGGTAATAATGTGTTATAAACAACTTCAAAGATTGAACTTCCTAAAGGACCTAAGTACTTTTTCTTATTCTATTCTTTTGTCTGTACTATGGGAGTCAACTTCATTCATTTCAGTTAATCATGCTTACCATAAAATATGTCCCTATAAATTGATAAAATTCCAATGCCTTTATTTCTGATAGATTTCCAATGCAATACAATTACATGGACAAGAGTAGTAGAATCAAAAAACCAAAAGAAAAAACATTAGAACTTATTCTATCAGGCCAGGAAACCAGAAAGGGATATTGAGCTTGTGCAGACTACTATAGGTGGCTTGGGAGTAGGAGGCCAGGAAAAAAAAATCATATTTTAAGAGGCACCATCCCGGGAAGAAAATCAAGTGAGCTCTAGTCTGGAGTAGAGAAGGAAGAAGTACCTGCAGTAAATATATGGAACTAGCACTTATGGAACTGGGCAGTGAGGACACATTCAAATATTTTATACTAAAGTTGCTATATATTACCATAACATGACAGAAACCAGATGTAGTCATTCCCTGAACCAGAAGGAATGCTTCACTTTTTTATGGATTTATGATTCTATTTAAATATACTCAATAAAACTTGTGTAGCACTCTATCTCCTGTTCATCATCTAAAGCTAAAGTTTGTTTTTTGGTTTTAGGGCCACAGCCAGTGATGCTCAGGGGTTACTCCTGGCTATGCGCTGAGAAATCACTCTGGCTTGGGGGACCATATGGGATGCTGGGGGATCCAACCGAGGTCTGTCCTAGGACAGACATGAGCAAGAAAAACACCTTCCTTCCGGTTGTGCCATCGCTCCGGCCCCTAAAAATGTATTTTTTCAACACTGAGAAAATTCTATCACTATAGAGCAATAGTAGCACAATGGAACAGTAGGAGATTCAGAGAATCAGGGCACTTTCTGATTCTAGTCAAGCTTAACTTCTCAATGTAGTCTTGGTCATAAAGTAAGCTTAAGTAACAATGCCCTCTTGAATCTCTTTCTGTACTTATAAATGAGGGATCTGCATACCAGGTTCCCTTTATGCTCAAGATACTGTAACCATTATTTAACTCCACTTTCCCAGAAATAAGGGCCTCCCATTAATCATCAGGAGAATCTATTAAATACTCTGAGAGTTTTGGCTTGTAGTGGTAATCATAAACCTTGATATGATTTATAATTACAGGGAGGAAGAGAAGGAAAATAGTCTATGCTGAGTCAATGGAAAATCACCGAAGCATTTTCATTAGAGACTGGAATGGGCAGATCTATATTTGAAGATGAATATAGTAGCAGCAGGTAGGATGAAGGTAAGGATAAACAATTTTTGCAGGTAGCAAGATGGATCCGATAGGAAGAAACTGAAATAATCTAGCTAAGAAACAATAAGTTCTGACATTTGTATCTGGAGGGATTTAAAGAAAAGCAAAGATTCGGGGCCAGTGAGGTGGCGCTAGAGGTAAGGTGTCTGCCTTGCAAGTGCTAGCCAAGGAAGGACCGCGGTTCGAGCCCCCGGAGTCCCATATGGTCCTCCCAAGCCAGGGGCAATTTCTGAGTGCTTAGCCAGGAGTAACCCCTGAGCATCAAATGGGTGTGCCCCCCGCCCCCCCCCCCCAAAAGCAAAGATTCAAAGTCATTTTAGAGATGGAAACTTAGAAATCAATTATATTTGGAAGAAAGAAGCAAAAAAGCCTCAAATTTCAAGGCTGTCTACTTGGTACCAATAACTGAAGAAGAATAACATGGGTTGAGAGAGAGAAGAGGAAGATCAAAAGCTTAGAAGAGAAACTAATTCTGAAATACAATAAACAAAATATTCCACTTACAAATTTAGAAAACGATAACACTCTTTTCTGGTATACATAAGGAACACCCAGAGGATCTAATTTTTAAAAAAAGGATCTAATTAATCTGCATATTCTATAGTCTGTCTATTTTTCAGTTGCTTCTATTCTTTTGCAAAATGTTCTTTGGAATTACTTTGAAGTCTTTTTTTCCTGATGTGGGAAAATTATTATTGCCTTCATCAGTATAGACAAACATGCTGCAGTGGAATAGATCCAAAATGGTGACACTTACTCTGTTCATTTCCAAGAGGTTGTTCCAGCATTGCCAGAATGACACTGTTATCCAAGACAAAGTACCGGAAACTATGCTTGTTAATGGTTGGCAGCCTGGAGTATTTAATCAAAGTGGTCTCATTTACCAAACTGCAAGGAGACGCAGGACCACTGGGTGAAGGAAATGCACCAAGCAACTGCATAATACTATGGAGAATAGAAAATATAACTGTTAATTCCTGAAGCAAATCTTATGTTCACCTCATGCATCAAAGTGCCCTTCTACTCTTTTGAATTTTTACTGACACAGCCATGTTTCCTTTCTACAGTCAGATTTACTCCCTGGGGTCAATGCCGTGATGTGCCATTATCCAGATTTCCTCTTCCAGGGCCAAAATATTCATTTGTCCAAAAACATGAAGGTGGGATTTGCTGCCAGTCAATGATAACTGGTTCACCCAAGATTGCATTTTCTCCTGGGGCAGCCCATAACCAAGGAAGTGCTGATGCTGGTATACTGTCCCAGTTTCCTTGTCCCTGCCTGAGAGAACTCTGAAGGACAACCCATCTCAAAAGCTCTTTACTACCACTGAGTTACTGCTTTGATCTTTCCTTTGCATAATACTACTTCCATACAACCCCCATAGAAATTGATCATGAGGGGCCCGGGAGATAGCATGGAGGTAAGGCGTTTACCTTTCATGCAAAAGGTCATCGGTTCGAATACCGGTGCCCCATATGGTCCCCCGTGCCTGCCAGGAGCAATTTCTGAGCATGGAACCAGGAGTAACCCCTGAGCACTGCTGGGTGTGACCCAAAAACCAAAAACCAAAAAAAAAAAAAGATCATGAAAGCACATTCCAATAAATATTTTGCAAAGATTTTCTTTTGTGAGCTTGCTATCAGGAACTCTGACTAACCATATTTCCAAATTAAGTTCCTAGAGATGAATTAAACAATTTCGTGTGCTCCAAGTTAGAAAGTTTATAACTAGATAAAACATTCCACATAAGAAAAAAGACCAAATGATTAGACAAACACCCTTGTCTCAAAAAAGTGAACAGAAACCTCTGTGTAGTCAAGAGTACATTTTTAATCTCATTAAAGGATCGTGATGCACAATAGTTAAATTATTCTAATTATTAAGTGAGAATACAAGAAAAATATGGGATTCAACTGGTCAAGCCTTCACACTCAGAAAAATTTATAAAGAGTACTTTTTGTAATCATACAATGAAAAGGAATTAATAACTTACAGAGCATTGTAATGTGTCAGGCATTTGCAACATTATTTTATTCAGTTGTAATAATAATATTAACAGGTACCACTACTATTCCCATATTACAAAATTCCCATTTTACAATGAATAAAACAGAGAAAATACACCTTGTAATGAACTGAAGATTCTATCTTAAGTTTCATATGCATTTCACTTGGAAAATTAACATTCTGAATTCTTAACCATTTCTCCCATTTTCTCATTTCAAGGCTTGAACCCCAGTGTCTTATACAATGAAAGGCAATATATTAATCAACAGCTATTTCCTCTTCTCCTAAAAGGGGGTCTCTCAAAGACCAAGAATTCAGACCTCCCAAGATTTGTGAAAAATAAGCTGAAATAGAAAGTTTAATAATACTGGGGAAATGTGCCTTTAAGTTTCTAAAATGAGACAGAGCTAGACTGACAGAAAGCAAATAAGCCAGATGAGAGTATTGTATTTCAGGCAAAATATTAACATAATCAAGTGGATTATTGGCAAAAAAAACAGGTCCCTAAGATAAAATCAAACCTAATTAACCACATTTTCTTTTCTATTAATAGAACTAAATTGGAAAGGCAAACAAGTATCTCTAAAAATCAGGTCACAGGAATATGTGTCAGTTTATCAGGATAAACTTGTGCAGCATACCTTATAAATATTTTGAGTTTAGATCTTACTTTTTTTTTTTGGTTTTTGGGTCACACCCGGCAGTGCTCAGGGGTTACTCCTGGCTCCATGCTCAGAAATTGCTCCTGGCAGGCAAGGGGGGGACCATATGGGGCACCGGGATTCGAACCGATGTCCTTTTGCATGAAAGGCAAACGCCTTACCTCCATGCTATCTCCCGGGCCGCAGATCTTAGTTTCTTAAACCATGGGTCAGAACTCCTTATAGGGGTCGCATAATCTTTTTAAATGTTTTCGGGGCCTGGGAGATTAAGCATACCCTATTGCTGTGCTATCTCTCCAGCCCCAGTTTCACAAGCTTTTAACAAAGTACCATCATGTAGATAGGCACCATGTGCAGAGGGTCTGTTCCCAACCAGCATCTTAGCTTACATCTGCTCTGCTCCACAGAAAGAGAAGAAACAATAGTGGTTTGGGGAAATGTGGGGGCAGAAAGATTTACCATTCAAAGCCATTTTTCTCATGCAAAAAAGTCATGGTGGAAAAAGTTTGAGAAGTTTTATTCTAAACCACAATCAAAAGCAAGTCGGGGCCCGGGAGAGAACATGGAGGTAAGGCGTTTGCCTTTCATGCAAAAGGTCATCGGTTCGAATACCGGTGCCCCATATGGTCCCCCGTGCCTGCCAGGAGCAATTTCTGAGCATGGAGCCAGGAGTAACCCTTGAGCACTGCCGGGTGAGACCCAAAACCCAAAACTCCCCCCCCCCCCAAAAAAAAAGCAAGTCACTTGAATTTTGTGATATCCTACTATACATGATAGTTATACTATGTCAAAATGATTAAATGTTCAATAAGTGTTGTCAAATATTATTTGTGCAGTTGCCAGAAGACATAACAGCAGATAAAAGGAAAATGACCATTTAGATAACTACTAGCTAGTCTGGGGGTTGGAGGGCATCTACTCTTACTGAACATATATTCCACACACAATGCCAGTCTCTCATTGAAACATGTCCATTTAGGCTAGGTTAAAGCCTAAACTTACTTCTGCATAATGTAACATACCCAATAAGAAATGTCCATGTTCTTTCTCTTCATATCCTTCTTACTGCTCAAGGCACATGACAAGTCTTTATTCTTTTTTTTTTTTTTTTTTTTTTTTTTGGTTTTTGGGCCACACCCAGTGACACTCAGGGGTTACTCCTGGCTATTCGCTCAGAAGTCGCTCCTGGCAGGCACGGGGGACCATATGGGGAACCGGGGGATCGAACCGAGGTCCGTCCTAGGTTAGCACAGGCACCTTAGCTCCAGCGCCACCGCCCGGCCCCAACAAGTCTTTATTCTTTTATAATTTTTTTTTAAGTTTATCTCAGTCTCCATATGGTCTTCTCTTTGAACTATTATTTATTTATTTTGGTTTTTGCCACACCCAGCAATATAATAGGGTTACTCTTGGAAGTGCTCAGGGAACCATACAGAATGCTGGGGATTAAATCTGGGTAGGCCATATGCAAGTCAAGCACCCTACCCATCGTACTATTTCTCCAGCCCCAGGAAAGGGCTAACTTTCAAGCAAATCTTCAGGTAGTCTCGCTTACTACTTTATTTAATAAGGCCTAAATAAACCGACCCAGATTATTCCTCCCTCCTTGTGTTTCTGGGTCTTCATTCACATTTATCCCTTCATGAATCTATCTTCTTCTTAATTCTTCCTTCCTAGACAGATTCTTATACTTTTATTGGTTTCCATTCTTCACTATCCAAATGCCTAAAACAGTTTTTTCTTATACCTAAACCTATAATCTCATGTATTACTTAATCTTGAGTCAATGCCATTTTCCCTTAGAATTCTTTGATTCCCCCGTATCTGGATATGGATATATATATATATATTTTTTTTTTTCTTGTTTTTGGTTTTTGGATCACACCAAGTGATGCTCAGGGGTTATTCCTAGGGGTGCTTGGGGAACCATATGGAATGCCAGGGATTGAACCGAGGTTAGCAGCATGCAAGGTGAAGCACCCTACCCACTTAGAAAGGGACATGAACGAGTTAAAAAGTTTAAAGGAGGGAGATATGGGAGACATTTAAAAAGTTTAAAGGAGGGAGATATAGGAGTGGAGGGAGGACAACATTGGTGGTGGGAATGCCCTTCATTCATTGTCACTATGTACCGTAAATAATTCTGTGTAATGCATTTAGTCACATAAAAATTAAAAAAAAAAGTCTCTGCATATGCCCAGAAAGCCCCCAGAAGGTTAAGGTGACCACACTGAAACTTCACTGAACCTGTACAACTTGTTGTATCTGCGATAAATGTTCCAAATGTTCCCTGAAATGGTAGAAGCCACTAAACTTCCTGAAATCAATGGTCATGCTGTGTTCTGTAAATTTTCCATTGTACTGGAGTGTTATAAAAGAACGATTTGTGATCAGGGTTCCCAGCCTCTCCAGGGGTCTCAAACTCACGTCCCGAGGGCCGTTTCTGGCCCTCCCTACAACATTTTGTGGTCCTGCCCTAGAGGAATCTTTTTTCGTTTTGTTTTGTTTTAGATGTTTGGATCACACCTCCCAATGTTCAAGGCTTACTACTGACTTTGCATTCAAGAATCACCCCGACTTTACCTCCTGCGGCCCCCAGGTAAATTGAGTTTGAGACCCCTGCTCTAGCCCATGATGGCCATGCTGGGTGCCCATGCATGCTTGTATGCTTGAACAATAGACCCCTTGCTTTTGCATGAACTTCGAGTCTTGGTGTCGTTGAACAGCTCTCTGGTCCTTTCAGACAGTACTATTGCCTGGCTCCTTAGAACATTCCCTTTTCAAATTCCAAACATTTTATTTGTACCACATTTCTCAGAGCTCTTATTTTCCTCCATATATCAAAGCTATGTACTTGCATCTTCTCTTTTGCATTGCTCAAGATCTTCTTTGAGAGTGGTAACTGATTTTATTACCCTTTAATACAAGGAAATGCATAAATCTTAGTTTACTCCTAATGTGTACTATAAATGGTATGCAAAGTACAAACTATTGAGTTAGGAAGTATGGCTATAGACAGTATAGCTATAGGCCAAACAGTTCTCATTTGATAACTTGAATTAATTTCAATCAGCATCATAAAAAAAGAATCCAAATTCTCAGTCCCAAAGTTCTTACCTAAAAAAAAAAACAAAACCCTCAACTTTTCTTTTCAGTTTTTTTGTTTTTGTTTTTGTTTTTGGGTCACTCCCGGCAGCCCTCAGGAGTTACTCCTGGCTCTACACTCAGAAATCACTCCTGGCAGGCTCCAGGGACCATATGGGATGCCGGGATTCAAACCACCGTCCTTCTGCAGGCAGGGCAAATGCCCTACGTCCATGCCATCTCTCTGGCCTCTCTTTTCAGTTATTTTGAGGAGAAATAGCATCCTAAAGGAGTTACATCACTTAATGCAGAAGATGAAAAAATATATCTCAGTTAACCAATCCTATGTATAGGCACAAACCCTCTGCAGTCTCTTTCATACCATGTAAGAGTGGCTTCAGCAGCATCTTTTACTCTCATAGATGCAGGGTTTGGCTCCTTATCTCCTTTGTATTTGACCTCTTGCTCACTGTTCTTGGATTTACTTCCTGAAATACCAAGTTCCACAATCTCCAGTACTTCCTTAAGACAGTCCTAGAAGGAGAGGTAGATAAGTTTTTATAATAGTATCTATTAAGAGAAGATAAGGAAATATATTTCTCTCCCTTTATGTAGCCAGACTATAAAATTTAAAAAAAAATATCTTTAAACACCTTGATTACAAATATGATTATGGTGGGTTTCAGTCATGTAAAGAACAACTCCCTTCACCAGTGCAACATTCCCATCCCCAATGTCCCAAATCTCCCTTCTCCCCCATCCACCCCCGCCTGTATTCTAGACAGGCTTTCTACTTCCCTCATTCATTCTCATTGTTAAGATAGTTTGCAATGTAGCTATTTCTCTCCCTACACTCATCACTCTTTTTGGTGAGCTTCATGAGGTGAGCTGGAACCAGCCCTCCTCTCTTTTGTCTCTGAAAATTATTGTAAGAATATCTTTCATTTTTCTTAAAACCCATAGATGAGTGAGACCATTCTGCGTCTTTCTCTCTCCCTCTGACTTATTTCACTCAGCATAATAGATTACATGTATAGGAAAATTTCATGACTTCATCTCTCCTGAAGGCTGCATAATATTCCATTGTGTATATGTACCACAGTTTCTTTAGCCATTCATCTGTTGAAGGGCATCTTGGTTGTTTCCAGAGTCTGGCTATGGTAAATAGTGCTGCAAAATAAATACAGGTGTAAGGAAGGACTTTTTGTATTGTATTTTTGTGTTCCTAGGGCATATACCTAGGAGTAGTATAGCTGGATCTTATAGGAGCTCAATTTCCAGTTTTTGGAGTAATCTCCATATCGCTTTCCACAAAAGTTGAACTAGACAGCATTCCTACCAGCAGTAGATAAGAGTTCCTTTCTCTCCACATCCCCACCAACACTGCTTGTTCTCATTCTTTGTGATGTGTACCAATCTCTGTGGTATAAGGTGGTACTTCATAGTTGTTTTGATTTGCATCTCCCTGATA
>PVKC010039032.1:0-12633 GCA_004027635.1 Crocidura indochinensis | reverse complement strand
CATGAAATAGAATTTTAATAAAGAAAAATGAATTATTTTTGAATACTATCATAGGAGTACATACACACTCATAAAAGTAATTTCTCTTTGGTGAAATATCTATTTTATGGTATTTGTTTAGATATTTTCAAGATCATTCCCTTTTGATCTGTGTGTAAGTAAAATGTTTGATTATCATAATTTCAGTTAATATTTTCTCAACTTAAATTATTGTAGTAAGGGACCAGGCGGTGGCGCTAGAGGTAAGATGCCTGCCTTGCCTGCGCTAGCCTTGGACGGACCGCGGTTCTATCCCCCGGTGTCCCATATGGTCCCCCAAGCCAGGAGCGACTTCTGAGCGCATAGCCAGGGGTAACCCCTGAGTGTCAATGGGTGTGGCCCCATAACAAAACAAACAAAACAAAAAGAATTATTGTAGTAATCCATGACTAAGTCTTAAATATTTTTAAGAGTACAGGTTTTTGATCCTTTACTCTTCATTAGTGCTGCTCATGTTTTGCTATGTTACTCTAAATAAGAATGCCAGTGGTGGGGCCAAAGAGATGGCATAGCTGTAGGGATTTTTCCTTGCATGTGTCAGACCCGGGAGGGATCCAGTTCAATTCCTGGTACCCCATATGGTCCCGCTAGCCTGCCAGGGGTAATTTCTGAGTGCAAGACCAGGGGTAACCCCTGAATACCACCAAGTGTGGCCCCCCAACTAACCAACCAACCAACCAATCAATCAAGTTTAAAAAAAAAAAAAAAAAAGAATGGCAGTAGTAATGATAGAACTCAAGATAGTAGTTTCTTGGGGTCAGAGCAACAGCACATAGGGTAGAGTCTGCCTTCAAGCAGCCTAACCTGGGTTCAATACCCAGCATTTCATATGATACCCCAATTCTGCCAAATGTTAATTCCTGAACATAGAGCCAGGAGTAATGCCAAAGTGCTGGTGAGTGTAACCCCAAAACAAAACAAAGGTCCGTGTCTTGCACATAACCAACTTTGGTTTAACCCCTGGTACCACATATGATGCAGCACTGCAAGAGAGCCTTGAGCAATACAGGGTATGGCCCAAAATGAAACAAACAAAATACCCAAACCAAATATACAGGATATTTGTAAACACTGTCATTGGATTCCAAATCCTATTATTACTTCAGCTTTTACAAATAATACCTCCTAATATCTTAGCATTGTACAAAATAACCTTAAAAACAAACAAATCAAATTTGGACCAATAACAAATGATTTTTTAAATGCTGGATATTTGACTTACAAGTCCTGACTCTAGGATAATTGTGAGCCAAAAGAAAGCGTTCAACCCAGTTTTCCATATTCTGTAGGACCCAGCTATGTGCCAGCTTATTTCGAGGTGTTTGTACTGCCAACCAATCCAGACATTGAGATGGATTATATTCAATTACCTACAAGTAAAAACAAAAACAAAAACAAAAAACAACAACAAAGACTATAAGGTCAATTGAACAGCAGTTAAATTTTTAAATGACACTGATACATATATAAGTAAATACAAAAAAGATGATAGCTTTGGTAATTAGTTAACTGGAACCTCTGAGAAGTCTCATGCATTTTATTTTCTACCAATTTTTAAAGCTAATAACACACTTCAAGAGGAAATACACAATGAAATGCTAGGAAATTAAAGCCAAATCTTAAGTTTATGCAGTGCTTTTGGGGGAGGGACCTTGCAAAAAGGTTCATGAGTTTCCAGGGTCTCTCCTAGGATTTTTTGTTTTTATTAATTTTTTTGGGGTCACACCCCGCAGCACTCAGAGGTTGCTCCTGGCTCTATGCTCAGAAATCTCTCCTGGCTAAGGGGCCATGTGAGATGCCAGGGATTGAGCCCGCATCCATTTTGGGCCATCTGCATGCAAGGCAAACGCCCTACCACAGTGCTATCACTCTGGCCGATTCTCCCAGGATTTCTTTTTCTTTTCTTTTTTTTGTTTTTGGACCACACACAGTGACGCTCAGGGGTTACTCCTGGTTATGCGCTCAGAAGTCGCCCCTGGCCTGGGGGACCATATGGGGCACGGGGGATAGAACCAAGGTCCGTCCAAGGCTAGCGCGGTAAGGCTTACCTTACATCCAGCACCACCGCCTGGCCCCAACTCTCCAAGGATTTCTTAACCACATAAGAAATCTGCTACTCAGACTTATGACAATGCAGTGTAAATATGAACCAGTCCTGTATACAATTTAGGGTATACATGTACTCTACATCACTTCAGTCATATTCTGATCTTACACAAACTTCTATGAAAGTTGGGAAATAAAAGTCTTTAAACATCTGGGAGAATGATTAGTGAAGAAACTTTTCTCCCTCAAGTATCTCTTCTTCTACCTACCTTTTCCTTACTAAAACCGTTAAGAAATACTTAAGAAATTGGACTTAAAATAGTATTGACTATAGTATGAAGATAAAATGCTCGCAAAAAGACCTAATACAAGACATACCTCCCATATTCTCTGCAGGATGTAAGATGCAAAGGGAGGCATTCCTGGTGGTCCACCAGCAAATTCCATCAGCATAGTCAACAATTTAAAGAAAGGATTGGCAGCCTGCAAGACATATATAAGCCTGTGTATTTAGAACTAGAATCATCTCTTATGGTGCAAAAGAAATATATAATCATCCTATACATCACATTTAGAGAAACTACAAGATGAAAAATATCCTGCAGCAACGATTAATCTTTGAAGTAAAATCTGCATGTTTTTGACATGCTACCAAATACCTCTAACATTTCTATTACAAAAAAATGTTGTCTAATACTTTGTTTTCCACTATTTCTTGTTTGTTTTACTGTTTAAGAGCCATATATGGCTGTGCTCAGGGCATACTCTTGGCTCTTTCTTAAGGATCACTCTTGGCAGGGCTTGGGAGACCATATGGTGTGCCAGGGATCAAACCCAGGCTGGTTACAAGCAATGCAAACACTTTGCCTTTTTTACCATCTCTGGCTCTTCACATATTCATTTTTTTAATATTTTTTTAAATTGAATCAACAGAAGATACACAGATTCAAAGCTGTTCAGAACTGAGTACCAGGCATACATTGTTCAACATTCATTCCTTCACAAAAGCACATTCCCCATCACCAAATTCTCAGTTTCCCTCCCTCTCTCCCCTTCCTTGCCTACCTGACATTTTCCCTGTTTCACCCTATCCATCTTGTTCTCCCTCTCTTCCATTTTTTCCCCTTTAGATACTGGTTTAAAAACTGTAACTGAAGGCGTTTGCCTTTCAATGATCTAATTGTAGCCCCGTTCTTCGTGGCAGTCTTTTTTTATTTTGTGGTTTTTGGGTCACACCCAGCAGTGCTCAGGGGTCACTCCTGGCTCCATGCTCAGAAATTGCTCCTGGCAGGCACGGGGGACCATATGGGGCTCCGGGATTCAAACCGATGACCTTTTGTATGAAAGACAAACGTCTTACCTCCATGCTATCTCTCTGGCCCCAGTCTTTTTTTTTTAAATGTCTAAAATGATTTTTACTTTTATTTCCTTCATTCTAAGCCATCATGAAATTTTCAGTGATTTCTGGGGCAGGTATTGGGGGAGCAGCAGGAGGAAGGTGGCGCTGAGAATTAGGGACCGTACGTAGTCCAGCAAGCCCAGGGTGGTGCGGAGCCTGATTCTCACTGGGACTGATGCAGGAGGACCAACTGGCTGGCTGGCAGGTAGGTGATGTTCTGGGAGCGTGAGAGCTGGTAGGCGAAATCCTCTGCTGCCTCCAGCTTGCATAGCTCGATCAGACCATCCCCTGTGGTGGCCAGCGAGTTGGTGATCAGCTCCACTGCCTTGGAGTCATCTTCTGCAGAGATGATGGCCTCCTTCTTCTGCTGCTTGGCCTTCACCACAAATCCAGCCCCTCTGCTTCCTGCTGAGCCACCTACTTGACTTCTACCACTTCTGTGAACTCTTTCTTGAAGGTCAGGTATGTCAGGGACACATCATCCATGATGAGCCTGAAGGTGGCTGCTCATTCTGTCAGGTCGTTGTTCCCTTTGGGTCATCAGTTCTCCTGCATCAAAGTGAGCCACCATGGACTTGAGGATATCTGTGGTGAAGGATGGCAGCATGCGCTCGTCATAGTCCTCGCTGATGCTGGTATAGATGCATGGGAGATAGCTAGCCCCCAGCCGGAAGAGGATATATAGCGTGATGTTGACAATCTGTAAGTCTTTGCTGCCGGTGACGACAGGCACTTTACAAGGGCAAGAGCGGCAATTGAAGAGAATTGTACCCAAGCGGTGAGGAAGTGAGTCCTTTCCCCCACAACGATGTGCTGCATGCAGCAAAACCAGTCAAAGATGATGGCTCTGTGCCCAGCATCCACGCTGTACGGGCAGAGTTCACCATGCCTCCTGAAAAGCCAGGCCAAACTTGCCAATGGACTCAAAATACTTTGGCAGCCATGTCTTCTTCTGCTGAATCTACTCATACCTGCTTCTACTCTGACCTCCACATGAATTCCTCTCATGGCAATCTTCTGACCATGAACCAGTCCCAGTCCTCCTGAACCTAATCTCTATTACCTTTGGGTATTATCACCACTTATCTTCTCCCCACAAATATTCCACAAATGAGTACGATCATTCTATATCTAACACTCTCTCCCTTTGACTTATTTGACTCAGCATATTACTCTCCATATCTATCCATCTCATATTACTTAACCTATGCAATATGAATCAAATTCAAAATATATCTAAATAGCATACTGATATATTTGATGTATAGTCAAGTGTCCCTTTACAAAACACTGCAAAATTAACTTTACATTTAAATGGAAAATATAATTTGCTGTAGTAAGACACATAAAACTGATACAGCTTATTCAAACTATATACATAAGACAGAAAATCTTGCTCTGAGGGAAAGAGCAAGATTTCTTTAGTTAAATTAAACTTAAAGAAATTTAGTTTAGTTAAAAATTTCCTTAAGAGGGGACCAAGGAGATAGCATAGTGGTGTTTGCCTTGCAAGAAGCCGATCCAGAACCTACTAAGGTGGTTGGTTCGAATCCCCGCATCCCATATGGTCCCCCATGCCTGCCAGGAGCTATTTCTGAGCAGATAGCCAGGAGTAACCCTTGAATACAGCCGGGTGTGGCCCAAATACCAAAACAAACAAACAAAAAAATACTTCCCTTTGGGACAGGAGAGAAAGCATTTGACTTTCATGTAGAAGGTCATTGGTTCGAATCCTGGCATCCCATATGGTCCCCTGAGCCCTGCCAGGACAGATTTCTGAGCCTGGAGCTAGGAGTAACCGGAGCACTGCCGGGTGTGACCCAAAAACGAAAAAAAAAAAAAATTCTTAAGAAGGACAGGAACAAATAGCATAGCATATAGTCTTTTGCCTTGCATGCAGTAAACCTGGGTTTGATACCCATTATCTCACATGGTCCTGGGAATGATTTCTGAGCACAGAGCCACAAGTACATAAGAAAAAGGATGAAAGAAAAAAAAATTCTGTAAGAACACTTAGAAACAATCAATCAATAATATAGTCATAGGCCTTCTTCCTAGAGAAAAATGGCCCACCTCCTCTACTAAGTTAGAAAAAAAAAAAAGATGGCCACCAACTTTTTCCAGGTAGTATGGGATCTGGGCTAAAAACTCTGAGGCCTCTTCAGAAGAGGTGTGAGCAGATTCCCCTTACTGCATAGTAGCCCAAAGCCATACCACACAACTTCTGTCAGAAATGGCTCTCCAGGACACAGCCATTTTTGGGGGGCCTACACCTGGTGATGCTCCGGGGTTACTCTTGCTATGTGCTCAGAAACCCTTCCTAGCTTAGGAGGCCATATGGGACTCTGGGGATAGAACTCAGGTCATCCTGGATCAGCCGCTTGCAAGGCAAACACCCTACTGCTGTGCAATCACTCCGGCATCAATTTAACCATTTTAAATCATCAAACCACTACATTTGTTGACCTATAGATCCTGGACCACACAGCTGTATGATCCCTCAAACTTTTGTAGTGGTATCAGCTAAGTAGAAGTACAGCTTATCTGGTTGGAAAGTTACATAAAAGATCACCAAGTTCAGTAAAGCTCAATAACACCACAGAAGGCTTAACTAACACAAACCATATTTCACTAAATCCTTAGACCATGACCTTAGTAACACCATGAAAAAATATTACTATTATAGATATTATCATAATTTAAACTAATTGATCTAAATTTTGATAAATCCGGGACCGGGCGGTGGTGCTGGAGGTAAGGTGCCTGCGCTAACCTAGGACGGACCGCGGTTCGATCCCCCGGTTCCCCATATGGTCCCCCGTGACTGCCAGGAGCAACTTCTGAGCGAATAGCCAGGAGTAACCCCTGAGCGTCACCGGGTGTGGCCCAAAAACAAAACAAAACAAAAAAAATCCATTTCCCTCAGTGTTGTAACAAAAATCAGGAAGTATATTTGTGTCTACCCCTCGGCAGTCTAGGGTGGTGGTTGGGAAACTGGGGATACTGGAATAGGGAAGGGTACACTAGTGGTGGTGTTGGTGTTTGAACACTTAATGCCTGAAACAGCTGTATTATGAATCCCTTTGTAAATCATGGTCTTATAATAAAGATTTGGAATTGCAAAAACCAACCAACCCTAAACAAAAACAAACCAACTGCCACAGGCAGACAACAGTTTTTAAGAATTAATTATCAAATAATACATACCTCAGGAGTTAACTTTGCAATTGAGGTGAAAAGCATAGATACAATCTAAAATGGAAATAAAGAGAATTTCAGAATTTTTTTTAATATACAGAAAACATTGAACAGTGTTTTTCAGTACTTACATGTTCTGCAAGTCGATTATTGTATCGACAGAGGCTGAAAATCAGATTACATGTTTGTCTTATATTGATGCCATCACGGATATGTTGAAACAAGAAGGGAAACCCCTGTGAAAGGCAAAGTTTTTAAATTTAAGAACTGTTATACTATAGTTACATGATAAATTATCTAATGCTGAGAAAATATTACCTTTCCTCCTGTTAATGCTGCCATGTCAGTCTGCGATAATGTCAAATGCCTAAAAGAAAACATTAGTGTAAATGAGTTTTTTTCCCCTCTATATTACCTTAAACCTATTCAAGACACACATTGATATTGATGATTTAATTACACCAGTCACTATATCATTTTTTAGCTGTTTGGTAGCTAGACTTGCTTACCAGATACCTTGAAGATAATTTTTCAAGATCCCAGGACTAGTACATAGAATCACAAACCTACTTATATTGAATTTGCTCAATATTTGGTTTTAATATTAGGACGGGTATGTTTTTGAGGCCATTTTTGACAGCCACTCACAGTGATGACTGGAGCCCTGGGACCTATCCCTCCTGATACTTAAAGGCCCAGTGATGTGGGCCTAATTGTTTGATGTTCAGGCCAGCACTGAGATTATATCTAAAATTTTGTATGTCCTACCAGAAATTAAAATTTTTGGACCTAGAAGCTTTTTTTGATATGTGTCTTCAAAAACAACCATTTAAAGAAAAGTAGTTCACGCCCTAGTTTTAAAAGCATAGCTTATTTCTTTAACTAATAGAAAATTAAAAATACATACAAAAATAAAATATCCTATTACTCAGCTTTATATTTACCAATTTATGGTCAGTCTTATTTCATTCGTACCTCATATATATTCAATATATTATTCTAAAGCAATATTTTAATTATCTCAACAAATTTCAAAAACAAACACACATAATTTACAACTAAAATAATAGTTTACTTTAATACAATATTCAATGCATATATTTCCTCAAAGTTCTAAAAAATATATGTGTTCAGAATTAGTATTCACATCAAGTTCTTTGTTGCAATTGGTTGAAAATCTTTAGGCTACTGGTTTGCCCTCCATTTTGAATTTAACGTGTCAATTATCTGAAGAATACAGGTGGATTCTCCTTTAGAAAATTCCATATTTCCATTTTGGTTGCTTGTATCCTTGTGGTGACATTTTAGTATATTCTTCCATCCCCATATTTCCTGTAATCTGACAGTTAAATCTACAGACTTGATCAGATAGAGTTTTGATTTTTTAATCAAGATTACTTTATAGGTAGTGATGTGAATTTTTAGCAGAAGGCATATTATGAAAAGCTGTTTTTCTGTAATGTCTTCAGTCAGTGACGATGGTTTCCTAGATCCACACTATTTCACGTGGAGAGCAAAATATTCTATTTTCATTTCATCATTTTTTGTTCGTTTATTAGTTAAACATGAAGAAAAGCTTGCTCTCATTTGCCATTCAGTTGCATAAGACATAATTATTGCAGGTAATAAAACTGCTTAATATAATTCCTTTATTTACAAATTGTCAAAATCATAATTTCATTTCCTAACATATCCCAAAGGTTGCCAATAAGCTTTCTGTTTTTAGGTATCATTATGAACTTATGTATTTAAATGTCTATGATACAGTTCATTTTACATATTATTGATGTTGTAGTAGTAGTCCAATCTATGATGAGTAGAAACTGCATTGGTTGGTTTTTGAGTCCTTTGAACAAAAGCTCAGTAGTCATTGAGGGCCTCTAACTTGCTTTCCAAAATGACAGAACATTCCAGGTTCTCATCATTTCTTGCCCAAAACCTGAACTCAGGACATTTTCCCAAGAAATCCTAATTATTTTCAGAGGAAAATATCTAGAGACTACAATCTAAATGCCAGAGGCATGCAACTATTATAGACATGATTGCTAAGCATGATCTGAAATGGAGATATGTAATACACTGTTTAACAAAACACACCATAAATTTTGATGCTTTTACATTCACATTTAAATTTCAAAGTGGTCATATAAAAAAAAAACTTAGTTACTAATGACAATAACAATCACTTATCTACTTTATTTTTCAGATAGTTTCAAAAACAATTCCAGTTATATCACTGACTATAATAAAACTAAGACAATTTAGGATAGTTTTACAATTCTTTTTGTCCTTCATTTTATCTCCCTAGAAATTTAAACCACTGTGTTCTACTGTCTTGAATGAATTACTTTCCACTTGCAATGCCATCAGTTCAATATATGGTTAGGTTCATTCATTTCATTCTGCCCATTACTATTAGGGATAGCATTTTTATTAATTTGATTATATGAACCATTCACAAAATTCCAAACTTTACAAAGACATGTATATATTCAAGGTAGCATGGTTTTCATTTCTGTCCCCTCCAACCTGTTTGTTCTTTCCCCAACCACAGGAAAATTTTAGTCTATTTAAAAAAAAATCTTTTTACTTTCAGTAATTTTTTTCCTTAAAATGTTCTAAATACCAAATTAGTGAATAGTGATTTGTTGCTTGCAGAGGAAATACAAATTTAAGTTTCTGTGATATCCTGTCACATCTATCAAGGAATCAATGTTAGCTGGTTTTATGTGTTTCAGTTTAAAGATAACTTATTTAATATATACTGATTTATTAGCATTAAACTCACAGCAAACAGCACTATAACTCATACCTGAACAAAGTTTATTTAACACATGTAATTTCTCTGTAAGGCACATTATGGCCTTCTTGGTTTTAGGAACATTAAATACTAGGCACCATACTTGAGGGCAATTTTAAACAGCCAAATCAACAAAAAGCAAATGTGGAATATGTGGCATATACTGTGAAAAGGACATTTGTTAACAACATTGAGAACTGAAATCAGAAGGAATAAAATCACCATGTTTGCCTTCAACTAGGAAAGTGTTAAGACAAATCCAATTGTTGCCACTCTGCTAATGTACATTCTGCAGTCCACAAATGACTGTAAAAATCCTGAAAATACCGATTTAGAGAATACAAATTAATTTTAGCAATTAGGAGAGATCTATGAATAATAAATATACATATACACACACATACTTTCAAATATCCTCACATAAAAAGCATAGTATAAACATTTTCTTCATTTTTCTTTTTTTCATTTAGTGATATTTATGCTTAAGATCTCTCATACAGCTAAATTTCATTATTTCTTTTCAGGTATTGAATGAATACCCAACTAGTTCTCTTTTGGTGGACATTTCAGTCTTTTGAGTCATGAGCACTACTTCAGTAAAAGCATTGTAAATACATATTTCTGTATTTTTAGGATAATCTGAAATCGGATGGTTAGGTTAAAGGATGAATGCACATAGAATATTCTACATGTTTTACTGTGTATTTTCTTCAATATATATTTCTAACATGACTCAGAGGCAAAGAACGTTTGGTACAAAGGGTTATAATATTTATGCCAAAAGAAATGAGGAATAGTGTTATTATTTAGAAAAGAATAAAAAAAATCATATAAAAGGAAGAAAATCAAACATGCTTAAAGCATTTTGAATGTTGAAACATTTCACCTTTCTGAGCGAGACTGTTCAACCAAAAGAGCAACTAAAGCTATCATCTTTTCAAGGGCAGCTGGCCTGTATTTTTCCTCTGCCAAAGAGAGGATATCTTCTTCTTCTTCCTCTTCTTCCCCTTCTTCCTCTGACAATACTTCAACTTGAGGCTAGAACATAATATATATTTAATACATTAGATTTAACACTACAAAGAGCAAGTAACTGATAGTTTCACATACCTATACTTGGTAGACACTGTAAAAGCAAGTTATCATGACAAACAACAACTCAAAAGGTATAGGTGAGAGCACCACATGGTCCCTAGAGCATCTCCAGGAGCAGCCCTAGAAGCCCCCAGCAATGGCAGGCTCATACTACAGTAATGAGTATGAGTATGAGCCAAGTAATGCTCCACAACACAGGTCCCAAACAGCATCACACCCTCAGGTCTTGTACTAACAGCTGATGCAGATGACTAAGAACTGTTTGTGGGGACTTGGAATATTCTGAGTATACTTAGGTGATACAAAACCAAAAAAGATTACTAATAAGATCTAATATTAATGTTAATACTTAATAAGTAGAATTACACAATGATTCTTTTTTTTTTTTTGGTTTTTGGGTCACACCCAGTGACGCTCAGGAGTTACTCCTGGCTATGCGCTCAGAAGTCGCCCCTGGCCTGGGGGACCATATGGGGCACGGGGGATCGAACCTCGGTCCGTTCAAGGCTAGCGCGGGAAGGCAGTCACCTTACCTTCAGCGCCACCGCCCGGCCCCCACAATGATTCTTAATAGTGTAACTATTTGCCTTATCTAAAGAGATTAATTATATATATTAGTTTTGGGGCCACAAAGAAGTGCTCAGGACTTATTCCTAGCTGAGCTTGTAGTATGAGACTGAACCAAGGTCTGCAAGACAAGCACCTTACCTGCTGCACTATCTCCCTGGCACTAATAATAATTTAAAAAAAAGCAAAAACAGGGGCCGGGCGGTGGCGTTGGAGGGAAGGTGCCTGCGCTAACCTAGGACGGACCGCAGTTCAATCCCCCGGTTCCCCATATGGTCCCCTGTGCCTGCCAGGAGCGACTTCTGAGCGAATAGCCAGGAGTAACCCCTGAGCGTCACTGGGTGTGGCCCCCCACCCAAAAAAAGCAAAAACAAAACTGGGGGGTGGGACATACTTCTGGCATTGACCAGGGACTACTCCAAGCTTGGTGCTTGGAAAGTTACTCCTAGTGGATCTTGCTTTGCCTGGCTGCCTCCTCTATGTAAAGCATGCTCTTTAGGCCTTTGAACATTCTCTCTTTGGCCCAATTCTTTCTTTTTATTTTTTTAACCACTCAGACTGCATCCTCTCCCTCTACACTCTCCAGAAGAAAGGGAGAATGATCATCAATGGCAAGAGGCAGCCGCAGAAGTGACACCTAGAGCGGGACTCATGCTCAGGAGAGGATGCTCTGACTCCTTCTCGTGGGTTTGGGGTCGATCAGAGAAACTTCTCTAGTCACATACTATAGAAGTGATCCCTGAAAGAGTCTTGTGGCCCAATTCTTATAGGAAAACTCCTTGGAAAAGAAATCCAGAACAAGATTTGTAAAAATAGGAATTAAAATAGCATTTCATCTCTTTTGCTTGACCCACACCTGGTGGCTTCAGGGGTTACTCCTTGTCTGTGTTCAGGAATTACTCTTGGAGGTGCTCAGAGCACAATATGGGATGCCAGAGATTGAACATAGGTTGGCCGTGTGCAAGGCAAATATCCTATCGATTGTACTATTGCTTCTGCTCCAGTATTTCCTATTTAATAAAAGTATTAGTTATATAATGTAGGGTGTCCTCATTTGTAGTTCAGTTCTTAAATAATACAGGCATTTTTCCTTTTTTTATTCGGTTTTTAGTTTTTGAGCCACACCTGGAAATGCTCAAAGGTTACTTCTGACTTTGCACTCAGAAATCACTCCTGGTGGACATGGGGCTATATGGGATGTTGGGAATTGAATCCAGGTGTGCAAAGCAAGTACCCTATCCCACTGTGCTATCGCTCCAGATCAGGTATTTCCTTTTTGTTGTTGTTGTTTTTGGGACCACAATCGACGGAGCTCGGGTTACTTCTGGCTATGTGCTCAGAAATCGCTCCTGGTAGGCTCGAGGAACCATATGGGATGCCAGGAATCAAACCCAGGTTCAACCTGGGTCAGGTGCATGCAAGGCAAACATCCTACCGCGATGCTAGTTCTCCAGCCCGACAAACAGGCATTTCTTTTTTTTTTTTTTTT
>PVKC010039031.1:0-12626 GCA_004027635.1 Crocidura indochinensis | reverse complement strand
TGGCTTCAGTAGTGGCGGCTGTGGTTGAATCTGGGGCAGTGGAAGAGGTACTGGCTTCAGTTGTGGGAGCTGCTTCAGCTGTAGTGGCAGCTGTGGTTGAATCTGAAGCAGTGGTGGCAGTACTGGCTTCAGTAGTGGCACCTTTGTTTGAATCTGGGGCAGTGGAAGCAGCGCTGGCTTCAGTAGTAGCAGCTGTGGTTGAATCTGGGCCAGTGGTAGCAGTAGTGGCTTCAGTAGTGGCTGCTGTGGTTGAATCTGAGGCAGTGCTTGTAGTACTGGCTTCAGTAGTGACACCTTTGTTTGAATCTGAGGCAGTGCTGGTAGTACTGGCTTCAGTAGTGGCGGCTGTGGTTGAATCTGGGGCAGTGGAAGAGGTACTGGCTTCAGTTGTGGGAGCTGCTTCAGCTGTAGTGGCAGCTGTGGTTGAATCTGAAGCAGTGGTGGCAGTACTGGCTTCAGTAGTGGCACCTTTGTTTGAATCTGGGGCAGTGGAACCAGTGCTGGCTTCAGTAGTGGTAGCTGTGGTTGAATCTGGGCCAGTGGTAGCAGTACTGGCTTCAGTGGCTTCTACTGTGGTGTCACCTGTAGTTGAGTCTAGTTCAGTGGTGTCAGTAGTATCTTCAGTTGTGTCACCTGTGATTGAATCTGGGCCAGTGGTAGCCGTGCTAGCTTCAGTAGTGGCACCTGTGGTTGAATCTGGGGCAGTGGAAGCGGTACTGGCTTCAGTTGTGGGAGCTGCTTCAGCTGTAGTGGCAGCTGTGGTTGAATCTGAAGCAGTGGTGGCAGTACTGGCTTCAGTAGTGGCACCTTTGTTTGAATCTGGGGCAGTGGAAGCAGCGCTGGCTTCAGTAGTAGCAGCTGTGGTTGAATCTGGGGCAGTGGAAGTGGTACTGGCTTCAGTTGTGGGAGCTGCTTCAGCTGTAGTGGCAGCTGTGGTTGAATCTGAGGCAGTGGTAGCAGTACTGGCTTCAGTAGTGGCGGTTGTGGCTGAATCTGGAACAGTGGAAGCGGTACTGACTTCAGTAGTGGCGGCTGTGGTTGAATCTCGGGCAGTGGTAGCAGTATTGGCTTCAGTTGTGGTCGATGCTTCTTCTTTTGTGGCAGCTGTGGTTGTATCTGGGGCAGTAGTAGTAGTAGTAGTATTGGCTTCATTGTCTTCTACTGTTGTGTCATCTGTGCTTGAATCTGGTTCAGTAGTGGCAGTATTATCATCAGTTTTCGTGGCTGTGGTTGAATCTGGGGGAGTGGTAGCAGTACTGGCTTCAGTAGTGGCACCTGTGGTTGAATCTGGGGGAGTGGTAGCAGTACTAGTTCCAGTAGTGGCGGCTGTGGTTGAATCTGGGGCAGTGACAGTAGTACTGGCTTCAGTTCTGTCAGCTGCTTCTACTTTTGTGACAGTTGTAGTTGTATCTGGGGCAGTGGTAGCAGAACTGGCTTCAATAGTGGTGGCTGTGGTTGAATCCTGGGCAGTAGTAGCATTACCGACTTCAGTAGTGGCAACTGTACTTAAATCTGAGACAGTGGTAGCAGTACTGGCTTCAGTAGTGCTGGCTGTTTCTACTTTAGTGGCAGGATTAACTATGGGAGTTGTAGTAGCAAGTTTTGTTGTGACATCCTGAGGAGGAGGAGTGGTGGTATCATCTGCTGGCTCAATGGTTTCCTCAGTAGTAGCATCTTCAGTAGTTGTGTCATCTGGTTCAGTTGTAGCATCAGAATGCTCAGTGGTGGTTTCACCAATCGTTGTCAATATGTCTGACTCAGAAGTAGATGGAGAAACACTTGGTGTGGTTGTGACGGTACTTGATGTAGTTGCGTTACTAGTGACAGACAGTGTGGTGGTAACACTAGTGGTAGTCTCAACCTCTGGTGTTGTGGGGCCTGCTGCAGTTGAATTAGTAGCTTCTTTAGATACTGTGCTTGTAGGTGAAGTACTTGTACTCATAGGTTGAGAAGTGGTTTCTGTTGGGCCAGTTATGGAGGTTGTGGTAGCATCAGAAAGAGGTGTGGTACTAGTGACAGAAATTGTGGTAGCAAAGGTTGTGGTAGTACCAACTTCTGGAGTTGTGGAGTCTGCTGCAATTTTGGTAGTAGATTCTCCAGACACTGTGGTTGTAGTTGAAGTACTTGTGCTTGCAGTTTCAGATGTGGTGTTTTCTGATGAGGATATTGGGCCAGTTGGAGAGGTTGTGGTACCAGCTGCTTCAGTTGTGATAACAGAAGATGAATGATTAATTGTTGGAGTAGTATTAACATCATTAGTTGTATCTGATAAATTAGTGGTGCTTCCCTTCACTGCTGAACTTGATGTACCTGCCGTGACAGTGCCAGATACAATAGTGCTTCCTATAGACGTTGAAGAAGTGGAAACAGAACTTGTTGAGGTAACGGTCGTTGTCATTTGTCCTGTGGTGGTAGTTGATGAAAGAGTTTCATTCATTCTGGAGGTTGTTTCTAATCCCATAGTTGTAGTGGCAGTTGTGCTAGTTGGGGCAACTGGTGTTTTACTGTTGGATGTAGAACTAATGCTAGTAGCTAAATCAACTTTGGTTGGGCTATCAGTTGTGATGTCTTCTGTGTCTATTGTCTCTTTTGGAGGTTTTGGTTTATGGCATGGTGGCACGTGAGGCCAATGAGGATGGTGATGATTATGTTGGTTTGCCACGGGATGAGGAACAATGATCCATGGTTTTCGTGGAGGTGGATAGAACTGATGATCACTTGGTTTGTTTGGCAGTGGTCGTGGACTGTCTTTTGGTCGTTGTCGTTGAGGGTGATGAGATTTTGATGGAGCAGAGGGTTTAGAATGTGGTGAAGGTCGAACATTGTTAGGTCTTTTAGGTCTGTTGGGGGAAATTATAGGTTTCCTTGTTTTAGATTGCTTTTCAGTTTTACATGCTGAAGGAGGTCGTCTTTTTCTTTCAGGAAATTTTGAGCCTTTTACTTTAAGCACATTTGTTACTTTGGGTGATGGTTTTATTGGTTTAGTTTTAAGAGCTGCTTTTACAGTCTTTTTACCTGCTGCAGAGTGTTTCTGTGTAGATTTCTTCTGTGCTTGCTTCCTTGCTAAAGAATGTTTGGGTCCTTTGTTAGTAGGTTTAGATTTATTAATCCGTTTTCTGGGGGATGGTTTAGATTTTTTTGGGTTTCCTTTTTTGTTCACAGTGTTTTTTAGTGGTTTGCCTTTTACTAGATTTGATTGCTTTCCTGCAGTTTTAGACAAGATCCTACTAGACTTACTTGTTTTTTTCTCTGAAGCTGCTGATGGCTTTGATACTAGTTTAAGTGGTTTAAGATGATTCAGATCTTTCTTGGAAGATGTAGCAAGGGGCTTGGGGGATTTTTTTGACACTTTAATTTTTCCTATAGACTTTTTGGGTTTTAATAAAACCTTTTTAGGCTGCTTTTGGTTTTTCTTGGTAGATGCTGTTTTTTTAGACTTTGTAAGATTTCCCTTTTTGGCTTTAGAAACGGTTGTTTTAGCCTTAATTTGTCCCCCTTTGACTGTAGTTGCTGTTTTTTTCTGTTGTGTTTGCATAGTTTTCTTTGCTAATGCTTTTTTGGGGACTGCTGTGATCACGTTGGCCTGGTTTCGATTTTTCTGAGAAGTTTTAGGTGCTGCCTTTTTAGGTTTGGTTTGATTTTCCTTTTTGGCTTTGGAGACTGCTTTACCTCCTGCTGTCTTAACTGACTTCCTTTTCATTGGAATTAATTGTTTTTTCTTTCCTTGTTTTGGTATTATTTTTCTTTTGGGTGAACTTTTCTGAGTCGCAGCTACAGTGGCTTTTGCTGGGTTTGGATTTTTCTTGCCAGTTTTAGGTGTTGCCTTTTTAGGTTTAGTTGGAGTTGGATTTTGCTTCTGGGCTTTGGAAACTGCTCCTCTTGCTGTTGCCTTATTGGACCCCTGTATGACTGGAACTACTGGTTTCTTTTTCCCTTTTTTTGGTGCAATTTTCTTCTTGGGCAAACTTTTATTGGGGGCTGCTCTAACAATTTGTGGCAGATTTTGATTTTTCTTAGGAGTTACAGGTGTTGCTTTTGCAGATTTAGTTGGATTTTTCTTTTTGTCCTTGGAAACTTTTTCAGTTACTGTTGATTTAATGGTCCCCTTTTTGATTGCAGTTACTGGTTTCCTCTTCCCTTGTTTCAGTGCAGTCTTTTTCTTGGGTGAACTTTTTTGGGGGGCCACTATAACTGTTTTTGATAGATTTTTACTTGTCTTGGCAGTTGCCTTTTTGGGTTTAATAGTTTTCTTCTTGGCTTTGGTTACTGCACCTGTTGCTGTTGCCTTAACAGAACCTCCTTTCACTGGACTTACTGGTTTCTTTTCTGCCTGTTTCAGTGCAGTCTTTTTCTTGGGTGAATTTTTTTTGGGGGCCACTGTAACTCTTTTTGATGGATTTTTACTCTTCTGGGCAGTTTTAGGTGTTGCTTTTATGGGTTTAATAGGATTTTTCTTCTTGGCTTTGGTTACTGCACCTGTTGCTGTTGCCTTAATAGGCCCCCCTTTGACTGGACTCACTGGTTTCTTTTTTGCTTGTTTCTGTGCAGTCTTTTTCTTAGGTGAACTTTTTTTGGGGGTCACTGTAACTCTTTTTGATGGATTTTTACTTTTCTTGGCAGTTTTAGGTGTTGCCTTTTTGGGTTTAATAGAATTTTCTTTCTTGACTTTTTTAACTGCATCTGTTGCTGTTGCCTTAATGATTGAAGTTACTGGTTTCTTCCCTTGTTTCTGTGCAGTTTTCTTTTTGGGTGAACTTTTCTTGGGGGTTGTTGCAGAAGCTTTTGCTGGATTTCTCTTTTTCTTAGGTGTTACAAGTGTTCCCTTTGTAGATTTGGTTGGACTGGAAGAGACTCCAGTTCCTGACACCTTAGTGGGCACCTTTTTGATCAAAGGTACTGGTTTCTCCTTCCCTGGCTTCTGAGCAGTTTTCTTGTTGGAAATAGCTTTTTTTCGTGCTGCCTTAACTGTGGGTTTCTTCTTAGCAGAAGCAGAAAGGATTTTCTTAGAATTCTGAGGATTTTTCTTTGCAGCAGTACTTCTTTTTGTTGTGACCTTAACTGTGTTTGATGGATTTTGCTTCTTGTCAGAAACAGTTGTGGCTTTTTTGGGTGCATTTTCAGTTTTCTTTATTATTGAAGATGGTTTTGATGCTGCTCTAGTCTGTTTTGAATGCTTTTTCTTACTTGAAATTTTACTTTCTCCAGGTTGCTTCAGAGAATTGCTTATTCTAAGTGGAGCATTTTGCTTCTTTAGACCAGAGGGAGTCAACCCTTTCTTGGCAGTCGATGCCTTTTTCTTAGGCTTGACTTGAAGATTTTGTACTTGTGATGATTGCACAGTTTTTTTCTTTACAGTTGATGTCCTAGGATTTGAAGATACCCCCTTGACTACTTTATTAGTCCTTACAGATGGTGCAGAAGCATGAGTAACAGCTTTAGGACTTCTATTGACTTGAGGGGATAGAGATCTGTTTTGTGATGTCTTGGCAGAACTTTGGATTGGTTGATTATTGACTGTCTTTCTTATTGCCTGTTTTTGTGATTGTTGACTTTCACTAAACTGAAGGGAGAGAGATTAGTAGAAATTACCAATGAAATGTTAAATCAAATATTAACATTCATTTTAATGTTTTTGGGTTGGAGTGTGATATAAATTAAGAATATTATGCTCTACAAATTAAAGATGAAGTCCTATTGATGGATAAGTGGAGAATATATTTGTAGGTTACTCTTACTGCTATTAGTAGTATTTATAAAGAAAATATAACACAATACAGAAATGTAATTTCAGAAAATCCAATTCGTTTGTTTTAAAACACCTCTACTAAACCTATTATTGTTTTTCAATTTAAAGGTGGCTAAATAAAACAATTGTTAATTCTTTTTGGAACTTTAAAATAATTACATTGTAGTGTAATAATTTTATGTTATCTAAATCTCAATGAAAAAGCTTTTGTTTAATTTTAATTAGAACTTTCATAGTAGTACTTGATGTTGAACTCAGAAGTTTAGATATTAGAAAACCAAATTTCTCTGTCTTATAATTACTGTTTCTGAAGAATTGAATGTTGCAGAAATATTTTTAAGTTAATAATAGTTATGACAGGAAAGAAAACATTCTTGGAATGTATGATAATTATTGAATATCATTTAACAGAATTAATTTGGATATTATTGTAAGTATGAGAATGCTACAAACACATGTTTATGAAACAGATATAAAGAACTTTTACATAGCAAATTGAAGAGCAGAGGCATTTAAAAAATTAAACTGCACAGTACATATAAAATAAAAAGTATAGATGATAAAATTTAAGAAACCTAATCTCACTCAAGAAAATATATAAAAAATCTCTTCTTATTCTGGAGATATAACAAAATAGGATAGAGTACATGCTATGCATGCAGGACACTAGGATTGACTCCTATCACTACATCATGACCTGAGCACTGTTAGAAGAAATTACTGAGCCGAACTAGTCCCTATGAACTGTTGGATGTGACCCCCAAACAAATATGCAAAATATCTATCTTACAAATTATGTTGATATAATAAATATAATAATAATTAATATAATAAATATAATAAACTATGTTTATATTTCATATAGTAATAGGAACAATTATTTCTTTCTTTCCTTTTTTTGTTTTTGGGTCACATCCGGCAGCACTCAGGGGTTACTCCTGGCTCTATGCTCTGTCAGGCTCGGAGGAACATATGGGATGCCAGAATTCAAACCTCTGACCTTGCTTGAAAGGCAAATGACCTACATCCATGCTATCTCTCTGGCCCCAGGACCAATTATTTCTCATTTGATCATGCTTGTCTTAAGTGGAAGGAGCATCTTAAAGATTTTGATCATGAGAAAATAACAATAGAGTCAGATAGAGTTAAAAACTTGAATGAATTATGCGTTAGCTCTCAATATTAACCTATAAAGAAAAGGACTCACAATGAGGTGGACTTGGCCATTAAATGCTATGGAAGTTTTGGTAATTTCTTCTCAAACTTAAATCTCAAACATTAACATATGGCTAATAATTTCATTTTCTGTTTTCCTATTTCTTTTTTCTCTTTTCTTCCCTTTCATACCTATATTTATTTATATTTATATTATATATTGTATATAAAATATATATAAATATATTTATGTATATTATTTATATTTATATTGCCTCTTAAATTTCAGATGGTTTTGAATAATTGTATTTCCTTGATGTTATAAATAGGATGATATTTTTCTCTTTAATTCTTAAGAACTTCTGTCCTGATTTAAACAAGAGTAAGTAAGACACATCTCTTATTTTAAATTATAATGCTTTCCACCTTCTGTAATACTACTTTTCAATTGTATAAAATCTTACCGGGAAACAAATGGCAAAGGTCAGGATGAGTCCAGTCAAGATTAAAGCCTTCATTTTGTCCTGTTAACCCCTAGTAAAGGAACAAGAGATAAAGCTCATAGATTTGACAATGAGAGAACAAATTTTTACTAAATTTCCCAATGATAAAACTTTTGTAACAATTTTTTTGGGATTTTTGGGTCACTCCCAGCAGCGCTCAGGGGTTACTCCTGGCTCTACACTCAGATATTGCTCCTTGCAGACTCGAGGGACCATACGGGTGCTTGGAGGTGAACCACAGTCCTTCTGCATGAAAGGCAAATGCCCTACCTCCATGCTATCTATCTCTCTGGTCTCTTTTTAACAATTTTAAGAATAAACCAAAAGTTATATTCCTAAAATTAAATTTCAACATTGATGTGAAATTAGAAGATATCTATATGTATTACATGTAGTTTTAAAATACATAATTTGTATTTGAAACCACTGTAATGCTTTTTTATTTGATTTGTTAATGAGAATATTATTTTTTTAATTTTTGCCCTAGGTAAAACCTGGTTTTGTCTTTGAGGTTACAATAATGTCTTCAATTACTTCCATTTATATATTGTTCCCTTACTGAATATACATATGCATATATATATATATATATACACATCCTGCTTGAAACCTCTCCCAACTATCATAACTTAACAAAATTATAGAAGTTGTGGCATAAAGGAAATTTAGAGATTCTAAGAAGAAATATGATGTGTGTTACTTAATGAAGTGGTTTCCTTCATAAAATTAAATTTCTATATTATAATAAGTGATATAATGCATTGTAAAATGCTAGTGAGTTACTCAGATTTGCTGGTCATTAGTATCCACTTATAGAAACCTTATCACAAAGTTGCTAATGAACATTTACTCTAATCAAAATCTGAACTGAATCACTTTTGCCTAATTACCATTGTTTTTCCCCATAAAAGTTTCTTTTAATTGTCACCCTTTTAATGAATGGCACTCTATTGCCCAAGTAAGGTAAACTGGAGACCTGACGGTTTTGGTTCTTTGTTTTATTTTAATATGTCCATAGCCACCAAATCCTACTTTTTATTTTACTTCTGACAATGTTTTTAGTCAGTTAATTTCTCTTTAGTGTCACCAACAGCATCCTTTCCAAGTTAATCTCATATTTCATTTGAACCATTTTTTAATAGGCCCTTACTTATGGATTTTTTATTATACAGTGATAAAGATGAGGTATAGGGTATAATATTTCTGTTGGATATTTCATTTATAATTATTAAAATAGTTTCGATATCTACAGTCATGATTTTAATAAAATATAAACCTGACCATTCTAATTCCCTATTAAAACCTTTAATTTCTTGTCTTCTTGTCCTAAAGCCAAAATATCTGAAATCTTACAAGGTCTTTTGTATCCTACTTCTCTTATTCTTTAATTACATTTCTTAGTCTCACCCACATTGCATGTGTGTATGAGCATGAATGTGTGTGCATGCAAGTGTACATGTGTGTGAGCATGCATATGCATGACTCTGCATGTGAGTTTGAGAGTGAGAGTCCTTTCTTGTAGGTCTTTACAAGACCTAAGTCTTTATTATGTTTTATAATACATAATAATAAATATACATAATAAGATGTACATATCATAAAATCTATGCCTTTATTATATAATAGGTTCTAATATATAATCCATATTAGTAATATCGTTATTCCACCTATGTGAACAATGGCAATAAAAGTTATCAATGATTTATTTATGTTTTTTTTGGGGGGGTCACACCTGGCTCCATGCTCAGAAATTGCTCCTGGCAGGCACGGGGGACCATATGGGGCACCGGGGTTCGAACGGATGACGTTTTTGCATGAAAGGCAAATGCCTTACCTCCATGCTATCTCCCGGGCACCTATCAATGGTTTATTATCAGTTTAATTCACATCTTTGGGTTCTTTTAATAGTGTGTTCCTTATCTGTTAGGTTCTTTTTTTTGGATTTTGGGCAACACCCAGTGATGCTCAGGGGTTACTCCTGGCTATGCGCTCAGAAGTCGCTCCTGGCTTGGGGACCATATGGGAACCGGGGGATCAAATCACGGTCCGTCCTAGGCTAGCGCAGGCAAGGCAGGCACCTTACCTCCAGCGTCACCGACCAGTCCCCATCTGTTAGGTTTTTCAAAACCACCACAACCTGTCTTTTTTAATACTCCCTAAAGTTTTTTAAAGGTTTTTCATGGTTTTTCTTCTTTATCTATGTTCAGTAATATTCTGATATAGTTTTATTTTATCTCATTCCATGGACTAAACGATTAAACCTGTGTGATCTCCTGTCTCCATCAGGAAATAGAATTCATTAATATATGCTGACTTCTAAAGTAACAACATCTGTCTATCCAAGCCTTTCATAAACATTGCCATATAGTTATATCATTGCATCTTTAACTTACCCTCTCAAAAATGAATTCTTTAGGTCTCTATTTGATTAATAACCCTGGTGTTAAAAAAAAAGTCATTTCTGAAATACAAATGTACTAGAAGCATTGACATTATCTACCAATTACCTTAAGAGGGGAGTTGCCTTTGGATCTTAGTATGTGTTGCTTCTTGATATAGTTGATGCTTCAAAGACTTGACACCTGCAGATTCAAAGAGAATTAATTGACTGGCTTTTCTGTCTAATAAAGAAATATGTCTTAACTTAGTACCTCCCACTTTTTGCCTATTGGTTGTGGTAGGAAGTGGGGGATAGATAAAGATTGAATAGTAAGACTGTTCTAATTTAATCTTGAAATATTTGCCCTTTGGATTTTCTGTCCCAGGGACATTAATAAGTAAAAACTTGGATGATAGAAACTGTTTGTCAAAAAAATTATAAATTAACACAATGACTTCTATTATGTTTCCTAACTTTAGAGACTGGTTTCATTTAATATTTTTATTATTGAATAATTTGCAGTGTCAAATGTTCTAAAATTTTTAGAATTTTGAAAAAATACAATTTTGCAGTTTTTTAAAATCTTGTACTTTACTTCAGTATACCAAAGTTTGATAGAATTAGGAAATTAAATTTCAGTTAACTACTAAAGTGTCTACATTAGGGAAAAACTGTGAAATGTGTCAATCTTAGACTACTCCTTAATTTTAAGACTACATATCAAATCATCTATTAATATACTTTCTGAGTAATTTTTTCAATTGTTGTGATTTTTGTTCATTGTTGATTATTTTCACTTGGTATATATTTTGATTTTATATTTATTATGTACCATGTTATTTATTCATTCCATTTTAAACTACAACACTAAAGTCTGTTGCAAAAATGAACAACTATAACATAATCAGTTGAAAATAATCTTTGAAAAAAATGACAAAAAATTTTAAATGTGTAATTAGAAAGTTTGTAATTTAATTACTTTGTCACTGGTAATTTTAGTTATTTTGTAACATGAATAAATTAGAATTATACTTTCCCTATTTATATCAATAAAACTTTTATAATTATAATAAATATCAGTTGACTTTATAAACTATGCTATTATGTGAAAATATAGTTAACTTATTCTTGTGTTAAAGTCTATGAAGCTTATAGAAAATATTATATAAGCTTATGAAACTGTCTCATATATGTACTGTAAAATTTTAATTTCAGCATTATTGATGGGAAATGAAAATCTTCATTTGTCATTCTATAGTTATTGATCATCTACTCTGTAGAAGGCATTGTGGATTCCTCAAAAATTAAACACAACTCTTGCTTCAAGGTGCTAAAGATTTATTAAAAAGAGGTTTAACACAAACAGGAGGGAATGGATTTGGTCCACTGATAACTGATTAATAGAACAAGTACACTTTCAATTCTTTTGAACAGTTTCTCTTTGCAAATTATTTTTTTACAAGAGAATTGTAAAGAGCAGAAGTTAGTATTTGGCTGTTCTTGAATAACTGGATGCCTGCATGATAATCAATATAATAATAAATAACTCTGAAAGAACAATATATTATATTGTCTTTTCTGAGAATTTAGATAATCATGTCAAAGTGATTAAAATACATATATTTATAAATGGTAGTCTGATTTGACTCACTCTCTGGTTGCCTATTTTCTTTTTTATGCTCACTATTAGAACAAAATAATAATAAATCTAGAATGTCAATATTATTTCAGGTGTTCTAATTTGTGGTTTATATTTTAAAAGTAGAATACAATGGAAAGAATAATGGGGACCAAATATTTTTATCTGAATATCATCTAAACTGGATTTTATATTTAATTTTAAAAAAGTTTTATATAGAAGTATCACAAAATTTAATATGTTTTCCATTTATAGAAAAGTAGTTCTTAGTATAAACACACATATCCAAAAATTTTTAGAAAATCAGTACAAATTTATTGTGATCATCAATAAAATGTTAAATAGCTTTAATGTTACTGATATGGAAGAAAGGTTATTAATCATTTAAAGACTAACCAAGATCAAATAAATTATTTAATACTCAGAAAGAGTCCTATCAAGTTATTGGGTATAAACTTGGTCTGAGGTAACAATATGGTCCAGATTTAGTAATTGTGAATAAAGTTTTAGAACATCTTTCCTATCTGTCTTTAAACATAATTTTTAGGGAAACAAGGCAAATGAAATTCTTTTCTAGTACAAATCTAAAAAAATATCTTTCCCAGTGTTTTTGAAATGAAGATGATTTATTGAAGAAATAGAAACTCTACTCTAACAATAATTACAATTATAAGTGGAAATAATTCAAAAATAGGTGAGGTCTTTCAGATAAACTTAGAGGAATAGAAAAATATAGGCAAGCATATTTAGCTAGCATATATATATATTTATGATCATACATATTCTTGAACATATTTTATTTCAATAATATTTGAATGTTTTATCTATTTCTGTTTTAATAACCTAATAGTTTATATATTTATTCTGCACTCATTCTATATTATTGTTATATTGAGCTTTATCAATATTATCAAGATCCAATTTATGGTTTTTCAGGAATTGATAGGATGATTTTTCTCAATATGTAAGTAAACATTTTGTGAATAAATATATTAGAATTCAAGCATGTATAATTTTACTTTCAATATGGTACATTTCCTAGACAGAAATACCACGTATTACAGATTTTTGAAAAAAAAAACGAAGAAATGTGGAGCCACAAAATCAATATTAAAAATCAGAAAACTTACCTTTTTCCCAGTGCTAAGATAAGGTTTCTCTTATTTTCCTCACACCTAGCCCCAAATTCTAACACTCTATTTA